>CAJQZJ010032807.1:5029895-5041112 GCA_907164525.1 Lophiomys imhausi
CCCCAGCCCCTCACTGGGGGATTCTAGGCAGGGGCTCTACCACTGAGGTACATCCCTGGCACCAAGTGTTGCTATTGACTCCATCTTTACTGCATTGCTTAGTCACATTAAATACTCTCACACATCATCACCATCATCCATCTCCTGAATGTTCCCATCCTCCAAAACTGAAACTCTGTCCCAATAAACACTAACTCCCATATTTCTCTTTCCAGGCCCTGGCTTCCACCATTCTGATCTGTGCTCTAAGTCCTCCTCAAAGATGACTATTCATCTTTTTTTTTTTTTTCTTTTGGAGACACAGTCTTGCAATGTAGCCCTGGCTGTCCTGGAGCTCACTATATAAACATTCCTGATTGACCTTGAGCACACAGAGATCTGCCTGCCTCTGCCTCTCAAGTGCTGGGATTAGAGACATGCATCACCATGCTGAGCCCTCCACCCTGTTTGAGGCAGGATCTCCCTGCTGTTTGCCACAAAGTATGCCAGGCTAGCTGGTCCGCAAGCTTCCAGAGATTCTCCTATCTCTACTTAGATGTGTGCTACCACATACAGCTCTATGTGGGCTCCAGGAATTTGAACTTGGGTCCTCATGTTTACAAAACAAGCGCTTTACTGATTGAGCCATTTCCTTTGCATGTAGCTTTTTCTAAAGATTTTTTTTCCTTTTTTTAATTAAAAAAGAAATGTTCCTTGTACTTGTAGGTGTATGGGTGTTTTTTCTGCACCATGTGTTTTCAATATCCTCAGAAACCAGAAGAGGGTACCAGATCCCCTAGATCAGTGGCTCTCAACCTTCTTAATGCTGTAACCCTTTAATACAGTTCCTCGTGCTGTGGAGACCCCCCCAACCGTAGAATTATTTTGTTGCTATTTCATAACTGTAATTTTGCTACTGTTATGAATCATAACATAAACATATGATACCCAGGATATCTGATACATAACCACTGTGAAAAGGTTGTTAGACACCCCCCCACACACACACACACAATGAAGTCCTGACCCACAGGTTGCAAAACACTATCCTAGAAGTTACAGATAGTTATGAGCTGCCTTGTCAATGCTGGGAGTTGAACCTGGATCCTCTGCAAGAGAAGCCATTGTTCTTAACCTATGAGCCACCTCTGCAGTCCCGTACATGGAGCCTTTTAGCAACAGTGGGGGAATTAAACCAGCTCTAGATCACAGACTATCATGAGAGGCCATCCTGCAGAGCCACTTGGCCCCCCCCCCAGGTTTTGTGAAAATAAGGGGACTTGCCCAGAGTCACAGAGTAGGTCCACATGGGGACTGGGAAGATAGCATCTTCTAAAAGCATCTTCCCTGCTCACCAGTGGAAATGGATACAACAAGAGTCACTGATAGGGCTGCACCCAGCAAAGAACCACCCCACCTAGGTCAGCTTGCCAAGGCTGGCTCGTGTTCTACAATATTTCTTTCTACCCAGACCATAATCTTTTCTGGAAAGAAAGGGTTTCCCGGGCTGGGTGATGGCTTCATGGGTAGAACACTTGCTGGGCAAGAGTTAGAACCTGAGTTGAGGTCCCTGTAACCCACACATAATCAGATGAAGAAGAGCACATTTGTCATCTCAGCAAATGTGAGCTGGAGGCAGACAGACACGGGAGAATCCCTGAAAACTCAAAGGCCATCTAGCCGGGCATATGCAGAAGATGCTGTGCTAAACAAGGTGGAAGGCAAAGACTAACACCTGAGGTTGTCCTCTGACCTCCAGACATGTGCCATGGTACATGCATCACACACACACACACACACACACACACACACACACACACACACACACAGAGGCGGGGAAGGAGATTTTGAAAAATCTCTGTTTCCCACGCGCCCACTCACTCTCCGCCACCAGGTGCAGCCATGCAGGCTAGGTTCTCAGGGGACAGACATGTCACCCAGATGGCTTATTGGGCTACAATTTGGATGCCAGGCCCCATAAAATATGCATTCCTCCAACAGCACTTTGAGATAGGTACCTTACTCTCAACAACCCCATTCCACACTCAAAGAAAACAGCTTTTCCAGAGAGGACATGGTTTGCCAAAGGCTATTGCTATAATCACAAGTTGTTACTTTTTTCCCAAAGGCTGGTATGTTACAGCCCTAGTCCTCAACTTGGCATTATTGGGAGGTAGTAGGAATTTTTAGGAGGAAGGGTGATTGCTGGGAGGTCTCAGATCACTGAAGATTTTGAAGCCCAACATGTTGTATGCACATAATTCAAGTACTCAGGAGACTGAAGCAGGAGAATCTCAAGTTTGAGGCCAGCTTGGGCTACATCATTTTGGACTATCCTGGGGTACATAGTATGACTATATATAAATATGAAAGGAGGGAAGGAAGGAAAACAGGAAGGAAGTAAAGCAGAAAGGAAGACAGGAAGAAAGAAAAAGCTACTGAGTCACTGGCTCCTCCTCTTCGTTTTCTTTCACTCTCTAGCCCCTGTGAAGTGAATAGCTTGGTCCACCACAAGCTCCCATCATGATCTGCTGCTTCACTATAGGTTCAAAAGCAACTGGATCAATTGACCATGGACTGAGTGCTCTACAACTGAGGCCAAGGTAAACCTTTCCTCTTCATAAGCTTGTTCTCTCGGGTGTTTTGTTACAGCAACAGAGAGTTGACTAACACAGCCACCCAGCTCTATGTACTCAGTTATTGCAGAATAGCATGGTCAGACACTCTGCCCCCATGCACAGGTCATGTGGTCAAGTCACCCATGGGAAGCTATGATACTGAAGGAGACCCAAATATGTCTCACTAATCTAAAGAAGTTAAAATGCAGGGGGATTTTCTTTCTTGTCTTTCTGGTTGAAGAACAGAGATTCATATGGGCGAAATGTCCTTGTAAACTCCCCCAAATTCCTTTCTAAACCCAGGGCAATAAATTACCCTTTAATGGCAGCACCAATCAGCCTCACATGGGCTCCAAGAGAACCAAAAGGCTTTATTGCCTTCTCATAGTTTTGCCACCTTTGAAGCCTAAACTTCTTGCTCTTCTGTCTCCACACTATAGGATTTATTACTCGTTCATAAAATGCCATTGTGGAGAGAGTCCCAAACCACTGCTTTGAGAGAATTACTTTTCTGAGAGACTGGCCCTTCTACATGAAGCACACTGCAAGGGTTTTAATTACCTCTGTGTCCAACGTGCCTCAGAACAGAATAAAGAGGAGGAGGGATTTACATTGGCTCACAGGTTCAAAAGGGTTCCATCCTTCACGCTAGTTAGGACATGGTGGGACAAAACAACTCATGTCATGGTGATCAGGAAGCACAGAAAAGGAAATATAGAGGCCTGGACAGGACCTGAGTTCTGTTCCAAACACCCATGTCAGGCAGCTCACAACTGCCTGTAACCCTGTACCAGGGAATCTGATGTTCTCTTCTAGCCTCTGTAGTAATTCAACACACACACACAAGATTTTAAAATAATAAAAATATGGGCAACTGTGGGGGGTCTCTGTGGCCAATATGGCCAGCAGAGTAAGATCTGTGGGAAGCAAGAAGGTAGCTCTGTTCAGCACCACTCAGTTGCCAGTGTTGGTTCAAACTTCAGAGTCTGACCCTGAGTGGTTTATTTTGGGCATATATAAGCACAGCACAGTTTAGTGAAAACTTTTTTTGTGATAATTAACTCAATCCCGTGTGCACAATGAGGCACACAGCAAACTAAATAAAGATTGGATGTGACTACATAAAAACTCTTTGTAAAGTACATGTGACCCTTTCCATAAAGACAGGTTGTAGAGATTGACTGCATGTGACACCTTCAATAAAGATGAGTTCTCTACATGACTGCCTGTGATATCTTCTGTAAAGATGGGTTCTATAGATTGAGAAATACAAGCTCACAATAAGGGTCGGGGGAGGATCTGGGTGGCTTTAGGCAAATAGACAACACAGAGGCCATTAGCTCTTAACCACATCCCCTCCTAGCCTTCTTGAGAGATAACAGGTTATGCACTCCTTCCTTTGAAGGAACAACCCTGTGTGTTTGACATTCCAGGTTCCCCTTGTGTTTATCTATGAGCACAAAGACCCTTTGCTTCCTATGGACAAGAAGATGAACTGGACCTATTCATTAGTATCCCTCAATCTTTTCCCAACATCATTCTCCCAAGGGACATTCTAGATTTAAAAAAAGATTTTTTAAGTGCCAAAATATATTAAATACACAAGAATAAGCCAGATGTGGTGATGCACATTTGTAATTCCAGTGTTTGGTGGAGTAGGAGGATTGTGATTTCAAGGCCAGCCTGGGCTACTATTTCATTAACTTTTCCTGAGAGACATCAGCAAACATAATAGTATACCCAATAGTGTACCCAGAGCAGTCCAAAATGACTCCACCCAAGTCTAGCCTGGTGAATCTGTGAGCTATTCGGGGGACTCACATGAACATAGGTGACTCAAGGGTAGCTGCGTCACCAAAAGCCCACCAGCATGGATGACAACTCATGGAATTACAGCCTCTTCTTTCTTTCCTCCTCTTCTTCCCTCGTTTTCCTTCAGTTTCTTCCTCTTCCTTCTCCTTTTCTTTTTTCCTCTTCTTCCGCCTCTCCTCCTCTTGTACTTCATCTTCCTCTTTTTCTCCTCCTGTTTTTCCTTCTTCTCCTCTTCCTCATCGTATTAGCCAGGGTTCTATGAAGGAAGAGAATTGGTAAGATATAGGTAGATGGATGGGTGGATGGATGGATGGATGGATGGAGAGAGAGAGAGAGAGAGAGAGAGAGAGAGAGAGAGAGAGTAGAGTAGAGTAGAGTGGCTTGCAGGCTGTAATCTGAGTAGCCCAACAATGACTGTCTCCTGATGCACAGGCCCAGCAGGAGCTCAGTCCACAAAACTGGATATCTCAGCAGCCCCAATCTGGTGCTGGAGTTCCAAAGAAGTCTTCAGAGCTACTGGTCTTCAGTCCACATTAGAATCCTGAAGAAGTCAGTTCTAACACTAGTGAAGGAATGTCTCAGGAACAAGATAGGTGAACTTGCCAGCAAGAGTGAGGGCAAGCAGGCAAAAGGCAAAAGCTTCCTTCTTCAGTGTCTTTTATGTGGGCTGCCACCAGAAGGTGTGGCCCAGACTTAGGATGGGTCTTCCCACCTCAAATGATTCAATCCAAAAATCCTTCACAGGTGTGCCTAGAAGCTTGGGTTTGAGTTGATTCCAGATGTAGTCAAATTGACAATGAAGACTAGCCATCACACTTGTCCTCACCCTCTTCCTCTTCCTCCTTCTCCTCTCTTCTTCCTCATTCTCCTCCTCTTCTCTCTTCTCTTCCTTAGCCTTTTCCTCACCAGTATCTCACTACCAACAAATGTGTATTGCTTGGGACAGCTTGTGAAGACATCCTTGACAAACCAGGTTGGACTTATGACCTATTAGTCACCAGCCAGGATTGGCGGCACACACTTGTAATCCCAGCACCTGAGAGGCTGGGGCAGAAGATTACAAATTCACCCTGGGAACTTGAGTAAGATTTTCTTTCAAGGAAACAAACATTAAAAAACAAAAAAGACTGGAACTATTCAAAGTGCTTTGCACTACCAGGGATTGAACCTAGCATGACAGCCAAGTACTCTACCCTTGAGCCACACCCCAGCCCCTCACTGGGGGATTCCAGGTGCTCTACCCCCAAGTCACACTCCCCACCCCTCAATGGGGGATTCTAAGGAAATGCTCTACCTGAGCCACACCCCTTAGCCCCTCACTAGGGGATTATAGGCAGGGGTTCTACCACTGAGCCACACCCCAGTCCTCTTTAGACTTCTATTTTGAAATAAGTTCTCACTAAGTTGCCCAGCCTGGCCTTGAACTCACTCCCAGGCAGTCCTTGCACTTGCATCATCTTGTTTCAATCTCTCATGTAGCTGGGATGACAGGCCTGTATCACCAGCCCCTGCTCTGAAGTGCCTTTTAATTAAACCAAAGAGAAGAGTCCTATTCTTGGAGAGCAGTCCCTTTCCTGTACCCCAAGACTGCCAGTTGATTATGGGTGTGGCTGGCAGGGAATAGGGCCACACTGAGAGTGGACAGAGCCTCTATCATCCTCACCACCTCGGACCAAGCTGATTCTCCTTGACCAGGAGGAGAAGGCTCACATCAGAAGTTAGCAGATTCCTTAATTAGAGCCAGACTATTCCCAGGTGCACTCCCCACCCCAACCTGGGTGGCCCCCACTAGAAGAGGAGACGACATTGTTGTGTTTATGCTTATGAGGCGGATCTGCTGGAAGAGAGCATTCTAAATGAGATTACATCTTATACATGTTTAATGTACTGTTCCCGCCATTTAAAATGCAGCTCTATTAAAATAGCAAGGGGGGGGGGGATTGACTCACGGAGCTGGGTGTGGAGAGAATAGATCAGCAGTGAAATGAATAATATATTAACAGAAGAATGCTGTTGCTTTTCATATTAATCGTATAAATCACGGGATTCTTGAGCTGTCAGCAGAAGTTAAGGAGGAGGGGGAAACCATCTTCTGATTTCACAGCCGGGGAAAAACGGAGGCTGGTAAGGTAGGGATGCCAGATGCCTGATGACCACGCTGGTTACAAGATGGGTTTTCTGTGCATAATAATGAGGCTGCCAAGGGCCTAGAACTTCCCCCAGGGCAGTACTGCTGCTGTAGGAGAGCATCAACTTGGCCCCTGACTATATCCCTTACTAATGCTAACGGCTTACTGTGAGCATGGAAAAGATGAATGGGATGCGGTCCCTGCCTGCAGGCCAAGAAGACAGACGTGTACGCAGATGGCTCCGACAATGTGCAACCAGGCAGAGCAGAGGCCTTCCCAAGAAACAGGTGGGCATCCCCAAATGTCAAGTGTCCTCTTCCCTGTCGGTGAATCTTTCTTTTTGTTTGTTTTGTTTTGTTTTTATGATCTTTGAAACGCAGAGCCAAGTGTGGTTGATTTTTGTAACCCCAGAACTTGAGTGGAGAGGCAGGAGGATCATCGTTTCAAGACATCCTCAGCTACACAGTGAATCTGGGACCACCCAAGGCTACATGAGACCCTGTCTCAAAAAGAAACACTATGGGACTGGAGAGATGGCTCAGTGGATACCGACTGCTCTTCCAGAGGACCTGAGTTCAATTCCTAGCACCCATATGACAGCTCACAACTGTCTGTAACTCCAGCTCCAGGGAATCTGGCATCCTCACCCAGACATACATGCAGGCAAAACACCAGTGCACATAAAATAATAAATAAATCATTAAAAATGTTTAAAAAAATACTCCCCTCCCCAACACACACACAAAAGAAACAATATGAAAGATCTGGAAAGGTGTCTCCATGGTTAAAAGCAGGGACTACTCATGCAGAATACCCAAGTTTGGTTTCTAGCATCCACATTGGATGGCTTATAACTGTCAGTAACAATAGCTCCAATGGACCTGACCCCATGGTTGACCATTCAGCCCCAGGCATCTTTCTATGTCTGCCTCCCCAGTGCTGGGATCGCAAACAAGTACCACCACACCCAGACTTTTTAAATGGGTTCTAGGAATCAAACTCCAGTCTCATGTCTATACAACAGCCATTTTACCCACCGAGCCATCTCTCTGGTTCAAGATCTTCAATGATGGTATCCACCTGAGTCACATCTCAAATTCAAGGCCACTTCCCAGGTACAGTGTCTTTGGTCCAGTAGCCACATACAGACCCACCAATGTGGAATTATTAGTGACATTTTTTAAAATCCCATTTATTTGTGTGCATGGGTATGTGTGTGTGTGTGTGTGTGTGTGTATGTGTGTGTGTGTGTCTGTATATTTATATGGCATGTGTCCCATATCAGAGTACAACTCATAGAAGTTAGTTCTCGCCTTTCATCATGTAGATCATCCCAGGTATGGAATCAGACTTGACAGCAGGTGCTTTTACCTGCCAAGCCATCTCACCAGCCCATTAGTCACGTGTATAAATACATATTTGAGCTCCGATTACAGTCACCTCTTTAGTATCCCATCTCAGCAGCCTACTGCAATTCAAGGAAATAAATGCACTCTCTTCAGGGCTCAGAGGAGGCAAACAAGCATCAGTGCAAGGTAATGCAGCTAATAAACCCCCCGGGCTACTGCAAACTGACCTGACACTATATAAAGTGCTGTCATCTTTCCTCTGTAACTAACCACAATCCCTTCCTTCACGGCCAGGCCTCCACTCTGAGCCTGTAAGTGGGAGCCGTTGAGCCCAACAGCCAGAAATTAGTCTCCTTTGCTCTACTTGGGAGGTTGAATCTTGCAGGATGTGGCTGAAGGTGGACTCGGGCAGGTGTGTTGAAGAGGACCAGGACCCCCCCACCCCCCAGGGTAGGGGTGAGGCTAGGCATGTGCAAAGCAAGCGTGCTCTGGTGATGAGTGGGGCCAAGTCTGCTGTTCTGCCTACCAAAGTCCAGGACAGATAGACCTAGACACAAGAAACCACCTCCCACCTTTGAGATAGTTTGCCTCCTCTTCTGATGCCTGAGGGCTTGAAGGAAGGCAGAATGTCCTGACCATGACCAACACAACCATTCTGACATCTACTAGATGTCCCTGTCTCATGTGACACATTGTGCCAATGAAGCCTTACTTTGTAGAAGCTGGTAGGCTGACTGGACAGTTAAGAGCACTTGATGCTCTTGCAGAGGATCCAAATGTTGAGTGACACTGTTCTTGAGGAGACATGAACAAACTGCTTCTCACCCAGATGGGAACTGATGTCAGATAAAAGTAAGAATACCAACAAGGCCCAGCTAGGTGAACCAGTGACTTTTATTGGGGTTAGTTATAGAAATATGGGTGAGGGGGTACTTGCAGCAACAGAAATAACTCAAAGACAGCTGCTTCACCAAAGCCAAACCCAGCATGAATGACAGCACAGGAAATAGGGAAAGCTGGAGCTCACTGTCCAAACTGTAGGCAGTGCCATGTGTTGGAGTGTCTCCTTCAGACAGCTCAGGCTGCCTGAGCCTCTTCTAGGCTGCTTGTCGGAGAGTGTTGTTCAGCAGTTCTTAATGCTTCAAGATGCTTGAGGGTCCCAGTGACTCTGGCCAGTTTCAGGAACTTAACTGAAGCTACTGAGTAGTTTATTTTCTGAGCTTAACAAGTTCCCCTGCAGAATGGAATGTGTTGCCTCCCCCGTTTAACATCCTGCATCTTAAAGGAGCTTTCCACCCAACATGGAAGGTCTTAACTTGGGAAGTAACTGTTACACAATACCACGTTTGGTCCTCAGCCCCCACAAGTTGGGTGGCTCGCAACTATCCTGTAACTCCAGCTTCAGGGACCTGCATGCATGTTCACACAGGCACACACATGCAGAATGTAAAAAACTAAATAAAAAATTTAAAAGATGAGTTGTTTTGGAAGCTGAGGAGATAGTTCAACATTTTAAAAAGTGCTTGCCATGAAAGCATGAGGCCCAGAGTACAGATCACCAGAAACTCAACTGAAAACCAGGTAGGTATGGTGGCAGGCCTGTAGTTCCAGCCTCAAAAGTCAGAGATGGAATCCATAGAGCAAGACAGCTATCAAGACTAGCCATATCAGAATGCAAGGTTTAATTGAGACACCCTGCCTCATTGAATAAGGTGAAAGAACAGTAGAGTATGACTTCTAACATCAGCCACATACACCCACACACACCTGCCTACTCATATGCAAAACCATAGACATGACAAATGGAAAAAGAGGAAAAAAAAAAAGGGAGTTCCTTTGGGAGCTAGAGATGTAACTGAGCTCTCTAGCATTTGGCTAGCTTGCATGAAGACACCCTGAGTTTCATGGTTTCGTTCCCAGCTCTGTGTAAAACTGAGTTTGGTGGTGCCTGTCTATGATCCCAACACTCATGAGATGAAGGCAGCAAAAGTATCAGGAGTTCAAAGTCACCCTCAGTCTCTTATTAAGTTCAAGGCTAGCCTGGGTTACAGAAGATCCTGTTTCAAAACCAAAAAACAAGGGCTGCCATGATGGCTCAGCAGGTAAAAGTGATTACCACCAAGCCTTGGCAACCTGAATCCAATTCCTGGGACCCACGTGGTGGAAGGAGAGAACCAAGCTCTAAAAGCTGACCCCCACACATGTAATGAATCATGTGAGTGTTCAAGCACATGCAGGCTTTTATATATATAGTAAAAGCATTGCTACTGGGTAAGTGTATACTCAGGGCCAGCACTACCAGCTGTCCATAGCAATGACCATCCAGGACAAATGGCCTCAGCTTTCCCTTCAATAGAGGACCTACACAGAGTTCAACCTGTGGGGAACACTGGGCACATCACATGTAGGTCACTGTGACTGTTGTGGCCAAGTTGGATCCTTCCCCTGGCAGGAGACCATGTCCCAACCTGGAACTCTGCCTGGCAGGCCATCTCCTACAAAGATACAAAGGGTTGAGAGACAGAGCATCTCCATGACAACCACGATACCCGCCCATCGGGAGATGACTTGTGGGGGGTCACTGGCTTCCCATTTCCAGGCCGCAAGCTGGCAGCTGAAACCCACAGCCTGGAAAAACTGGGGTGAAGTCAAGAGTGGCTTCTGGCAGCAGGCAGATCACAAGCTCCCTAGGTCCCTGGGCTGCAGCCTGAGCCAGAGCAAGCTGGGAGAAAGTAGGCCAATGCACCCTCTTTCACAGTGCACCCTGCCTCCCTCCCACACTGCTACTTCCTAAAGCACTGGAAAGGGATCGGATGTTCCTGAAAGCACTGGAACCATGAGTGGTCACAGCCCTCATGTGGGAGCAGTTCTGAGCCTTGTCATGACCACCATTGTCCATCAAACCATGGGAGCCAGGGGTAGACAAGGGAATTCCAGAAACCCTTGGGGTGTGCATCTGAGCCAGAAAGAGAAAGAAGAACTGTGACTTCCTGTGGCCAAAAAACAAAACAACAACAACAACAAAAACCGTCTGCATGGTTAGCGATCGAATCTAGGGCCTAGCGATTCATGCCATTATCACTTCACTGAGGCACTGAGGGATTCTAGGTGTTCTATCATGCGTCACACCCCCAGCCCTTATTGGGAGGTTCTATACAGGTTTTTTGTTTTGTTTTGTTTTTAACCACTGAGCCACACCCCCAGCCCCTCACTGGGGGATTCTAGACAGGTGCTCTACCACTGAGCCACACCCCAGCCCCTCACTGGGGGATTCTAGGCAGGGGCTCTACCACTGAGCCACACCCCAGCCCCTCACTGGGGGATTCTAGG
>CAJQZJ010032807.1:5043970-5055822 GCA_907164525.1 Lophiomys imhausi
GTGTGTGTGTGTGTGTGTGTGTGTGTGTGTGTGTGTGTGTGTGTGTGAAATTTTCTGAGCTCCCACCTCTGGAGATGCTGACAATCAGAAGAACTTGAAAATGAACATGACATCTCTAATGAGAAATCCAATTCATTCCCACACTCACTCATCCTGCCCAACTTACCAAGGCAACAAGCTCTAAAAACTGTCTTTCTGGGAGGCAGCCCCTGTGGGAGACTGGGAAGTCCTGTGAATATTTGTACTCTGGAAATTATTTGTAGCTATATTTGGGTTCTTTAAAAAAAAAAAAACTGTCCCATTTTCTTTCATCCCAATTTACACCAAATGAACTTCATGGGTCTTCACAGGACAGTAAACAGACACAATAACATCCAACAGCCCATTCTGTGTCAAAAACTCCAGGGACAGATAAATTACTGTAGGCAGCAAGGGGGATTCCCAACAGGGCACTGTCCAAGCCAAGCATCCTCCCAGGTGTGTGGAAGGATAGAGAGCTTGCAGTCTGGATTCTGACTATATTATGTCCTCCCTTGCTGGCCTGGGGCTTTGGCTCCACAAGTACATAGCTACCAGCGCTCCTCCAAGCCTGACTGGGGTTAGGGAAATGCTCAAGTGTTGATACTCCACATGCTGTTGGGAGATGCCATTGAAGAACCGCAGTCACCATGGAGGGGCCTTGTGTGTTTGCATCACCATCCAGGACTGCTGCAAATGTATTACACAGCCACACCTGCCTTCTATGGAGAGTAATAATCATTCTTACAGGGTATTAGTTACTTCTACAAAGCTATGACAAAATTACCAGATTAAAAACATTTTAAGGAGCCGGGCAGTGGTGGCGCACGCCTTTAATCCCAGCACTTGGGAGGCAGAGGCAGGCGGATCTTTGCGAGTTCGAGGCCAGCCTGGTCTACAAATTGAGTCCAGGACAGCCAGGGCTACACAGAGAAACCCTGTCTCGAAAAACCAAAAAAAAAAAAAAAAAAAACCTTAAGGAAAGAAAGGTTTGTTTTCACTCACAGTGTCTTTATTAGTCAGATTCTCTAAAGAAGTAGAACTAACAGAATGAAAGTGTGTGTGTGTGCGTGTGTGTGTGTGTGAGAGAGAGACAGAGAGAGAGAGAGAGAGAGAGAGATTTACTAGAATGGTTTACAGGCTGAGATCTGGGTAGTTTCATAAAGGTTGTCTCCTGATGGAAAGGCCAAGAACCCAGTCACTCTTCAGTCCACAAGACTGGATGTCTCAACAGTTCTAATCTATTGGTGGAGTCCTAGAGGATTCCTAAAGAGCTGCAGGTCTCTAGTCTGTGCTGGAATCCTGAAGATGAAGGTTCTAATACCAGCGAAGGAATGTCTCAGCAGCATGATAGGTGAACTTGCCAACAACAGTGAGGCCAAGCAGGCAAAACTTTCTTCTGTGTCCTTTCATGTGGGGCTGCCCCTAGAAGGAGTGGCCCAGATTTAGTGTGGGTCATCCTGCTTCAAAGAATCTAGTAATAAAAGCCCTCAAAGGAGTGCCCAGCAGCTTGGGTTTTAACTGATTCCAGATGTGGTCAAGTTGGAAACAAGATGAGCCATCACCATGTCAGAGTGGTTCAATCTGTCATAGCAGAAAAGGCATCGGAGCATCACAGCTCATACTGACAGAAGCACATGGTAGATGCTATTCACAATATGGTGGACCAGGAACAAGAAAACTGGCATCTGACAGTTTGACAGTTTTCCTCTTTATTGTACCTGGCCTCCAATACTATAGGACAGTGACACCCTGTCCTGGTTTCATTTCTGCAGCTGTGATATATATTCTGACATCAACAACTTAAGGGATGAATGGTTATATCAGCTTACAAGTCCAGGCTACAGTTCATCATTGCAGAGAAGTCAGGAGTTTGAGACACTGGGTCACGTGACATCCACAGTCAGGAGCAGAGAGAGAAGGAATGCCTTCATACTTGGTGCTCAGCTCTTTCTCTACTCTCATGCAGTCCAGGACCTAAAGGAAACAGTGCTGTCCACATTCAGCCTGGGTCTTTCCAAATCAATTAACATAATCAAGACATGCCCCCCTCACCCACTCTCAACATGGGCCAACCTGATCTAGACAACCTCTCCCTGAGACTTCCCACATGAGACAGAAGAGAATGTACCTCTGAAAGTTCTCCTATGACATTCAACACACACACACACATACACACACACACACACACACACACACACACACACCACTAAAGCAATCGATCACACAATAAATAAATATAATTTTTTAATTTAAAATATTGTAGGCCAGAGAGATGGCTCCGCATTGAAGAGCACTTGCAGCTCTTTGCAGAGAACCCAGGTTTGGTTCCTAGCACCAGCTCACAACCATCTGTAACTCTAGTTCCAGGGGCAAGACACCCTCTTCTGACTTCTTTGTGCCCTGGCACACACATGGTACACACACACATACATAGTACAGGCACACATTAATACACATGCAGATACATTTTAAAAAGTGATGGAGAGCATGCCTCTCTTTAAAGCAAAGCAAACAAACGAAAAGAATGTGGAAGGTCAGACAACTGGCATAAAGTAATAGAGCATTCTAGGCCTCAGCTGGGAGGAGCTTTTCTCCAAGGTAGACTTGAAGAAATGAGGGGGAGGAGGAATTCCAATCTGGTCTCATACCGAAGAAGACACCAGCAGTCTCGCCCTGCTACTGTCGGCCCCATTAAAGATCTAATTTCTATTCACCTATAACTTTATTAGGCTCATTCGAGCTATTCATCAAAGAAGCCTGTCTGGAAAAGGGTGTATCGTGGCTTTTATTAAAATGTTCTCTCCCTGGCAACTGCGTTGGGTTTTATAGTCCTGCACACAGATCTGTCTTAACAATGGGAGTCTTCTCTCCATCACTCCAGTGAAAGAGAGTTACACATAGATTGCCTGGGATCTAGATATCTGAGATACCACATCCCCTAGTATGAACTTTAGAGTCTTTTTGTTGTTGATGATGATGACATTTTAGGTTTATTTTAATTTTTAAATTACATTTCAAAAAATGTGTATGTGTATATGTAATTGTGGGTGTCTGCAGAGGCCTGCAGAGAGTATCACATTTTCCCTGGAGCTGAAGTTAATGGTGGTTGTGAGCCTCCTGGCATGGGTTTTGAACTCGGGTCCTCAGCAAGAGCAAAACATGCTCTTAACCACTTAGGCAGCTCTCCAACCCCAAGCTTTAGAGTCTTAACCAGGCTTTTACCTCAACTTTGGGAGATGATGTTTTTTAAAAAAATCCATCCTGTAGAACAGCTAGCTGACTCTCCTTCAGAATATCCTAATTTTCTTTCTGTTGCTGTGATAAAATACAAGGACAAAAAGCAACTTAGGGAGGTGGGGCTTTATTCCACTTACAGGACCAAGTTCTAGCTCACGGTTGCAGGGATGTCATAGAGACAGTAGTTTGAGACTACTGTTCACATCACATCCATAGTCAAGAGCAGAGAGAAATGAAGGCACCCATGCTGCCCATTTGCTTGCTGCTATTCAGCAGCATTATTCACCCTTACATAGGTCAGGGCCCAGCCTAGGGAATGGTGCCACCCACAATGGATTGGGTCTTCTTACATCAATTAACAGTTAAGACAATCTCCCACAAGCCAACCTAATCTAGACAAATCCTTCAGTTGAGACTCTCCCCTTGGATCATTCTAAATCATGGCAAGTGACTTTTTTTTTTTTTAAATGTGTATGTGTGTATATACATGCATGCATGCCTTAGAGGCCAGAATAGGGAGTCAGATTACCTGGAGCTTCAATTACAGGCAGTTGTGAGTCACTTCATGGGCCCTGGGCCCTGAACATGGATCCTCTACAGAAGAAGGACAATATCTTAAGAGCTGAGCCATCTCTCCAGACCTGTGAGTTAACACTGAAGACCAACCATCTCACATAGGTTTTTACTTTGGTTCTAGGAATTTAGATACAGGTTTTCATTCCATAAAGCTTCCAGCTGACTCTTAGAAGTTACCACCTTCCCAAATTCACGGCTGCTTTGCCCTTCTGCCATCAACTAGGACCAGTGTGTATGTTTTGGAAATTGGTCCCGAGACAGAGCCTGAAGACTCAGGACAAAGGGTGGCGACCAGGCTGCTGGAAGATTATGACAGGTAGCCCTAAGGGGCACAGGACTTGGCAGGTTGTAAAAATGCTGAGGGAAACAAATGCAAGAGCCTGGACTGGGTGTCAGTTACTCACCAGTTCAGCAGCATAAGGAAAAAGCCTGTTGTCAGTGCTTGGCATAGAGATAGTAATCCCCTTCCCCAAGCTCGCTCCTGGTCCAAGCAGGGAAGCCCCATGGGCAGAATAGTTCAAAGCATGTGTTCCACCCCAGCTGTCTTGGGCTTCACACTTGTCTGCCTGTCTTAGGGTTTATTTTCAAAGGCTTGGTTGTGGTTAATGATAATTATGATATCACTAAAGAGATGACAATGAGCCCACAAACATCTGGAGACAAAGCAGCCGCCTGCCTCAGAGCCTGGGGTGCAGAGGAAATGAATCAAATCTCATCATTTATAAAATCGGATGCCAGACATGGTAGAGCAAGCTTGTAATCCTAGTGCCTGAGAGGTAAGGTCAAGAGTTCAAGGTCATCCTCAACTACACAATGAGTTCAAGACCAGCCTGGGTTAATAAGACCTTGTCTTAGAAAAACAAAAACTAGTCTGAAGAGTTCATTCAGCTGTTAAAGCTTGTGCGCCCCTGCAGAGGACCTGAGTTTGGTTCCGAGTGCCCACATCAGACAGCTCACAACCATCTAGAACTCCATCCAACTCCAGGGACATCCAATGGCCTCCAGGGAATCTTCTGTCTTCTCCTTCCAAGCCTGGAACTACAAGCAGACCATCAGACCCGCCTGAGATTTACATGGGGTCCTAGAGATCTGAACACCTTCTTTTTTGAGATTTTCTCTGAGCCTGGAGCTCACTGATCTGTGTGGAGTTTCTGTCTGACCTTTCTGCCTTTCCTCAATGGAGTCCCCTGTCCCTGGTAATAGTTCTTCTCTGTCCTGTGCTTGCTTGATCATTCTGCATGAAGGTTAGTTCTCCCAAAAAGGAGCTCTTAGAATTCCTCTTGCTTGGGTGACAGGTGAGGTGTAGAGGGGGATGTGTGTATCTGCCAATACTCTCCCTTCAGCATTCTCAGTATAAGGCTCAAGGCTTTCGTGTTTCTTTATGATTCATAAAAAAAAAAAAAGGCCACACAGAATGAGCTCAGCTCTTACTCTGTAGCCAAACTGCCAGCTCACCATTTAAGAAGCCCACACCTCAGTGGCAGACCCTCAGATCTCCTTGTCCTGAGGCCGAGGATGACTCGCTGTGAGTCAGGCTGAGCCGGCGCTACCATCAAGAGCTGCACCCTATCTTCCTGAGCTGTGTGTGAGGGAGTAAGCTGGGGACATCGTTCATTTGTCGAGCAAGCATGTACTGAATGCCTGCTGGGTGCCAGGCACCAGGCTGGGACCTCTTGTAGATGCCATCTATGATGGTTATCTTTATTGTCAGCTTAACACAACCTCGAATCACGTGGGAAGAGGGTCCCAGAGAGGGGCTGTCCAGGTCAGATTGGCCAGTGGATGTGTTTGTGGGGATCGTCTTAACTGAGTTAATTGAATTAGGAAGATTCAGCCCACTGTGGACAGCACCACTCCTTGTTTTTGTTTTTGTTTTTTTTTTGGCGGGGGGGTCAGGGCATTTTATTACAGCAGCAGAAATGACACTAGGAAAACATATTACATAATTCCCTTGCCAATGCTGGGAGGAAGATGCCCATATGTCCACCTTATGATATGGAATCTGAGGTTCCAGGAGACTTTAGTCTCTGGTCAATTTTACCTAGCTGGTACATAATAATAAGTCTTTGTGGACACCTGCCCTCCAAGCACTTGGGAGGTAGAGGTAAGTAGATTTGGTGTTTAGGTGAACCTGCAATGTGGAATGAGTTTGAGGCCAGCCTGGGCGACATGAGACTATCTCAAAATAAAACAAACCAGGGCTGGCAAGATGGCTCAGCTAGCAAAACCACTCATCACCGAGACTGTAGACCTGAGTTCAAAACCCCAGAACCATGGTGGAAGGAGATAACCACTCCTAAAAGTTTCCAGCCCAGTAAACCCACGAATTTATTGAGAGCTTACTTACAGTAGCATGGATGAGGGGTTACGTACAGGAGTGACCCCAAAAGCACCACTGAAAAGTCCAAACCCAAGAGAGATGATGGCTCCCAAAAGCTTCAAGATGGAGTCCCCCATTCAGTTCACTTTCTGCCTCCTGGACACTCCAGTGTCTCCCAAGTCTACCCATAGCTAGGCTCAGAGAAGGTTGGAATCTTGGGTGAGGATCTACCGAGCCTCCCTCCCCCACTTTTTATGAAGGAACTCAACAGGCCTGATCTTGGGAGGGTTTCCTGTAGATAACCATAGCTAGTCTGACCTCAAGATGCCAATGGCCAGGAGGGCAGATTTCCAGGGTATCCCCAAGCCCAAAAAGACTTCATCCCTAATCCCATCTGTATAGACCCTGCTTCCCTGGAAGGCTGATTTTTTTTTTTTTTTAACTTTTGCAGGTATTTATTTGTTTATTGGCAGCTGTAGTGGGGAGGGGGGTTACATGCCACAGTGGCCAGGTGCAGTCACAGGACAACTTGCAGAAGTCACTCCTCTTTCTGCCCTGTGGGGTCAGAAGATTCACCCGGGGTTGTCCAGCTTGGCAGCAGCCTTCACCCAGAGCCATTTTCCTGGTGAATTTTGGAGGGGACAGTTTTCCCCAAGCCTTTCTCCTAACAGAATTCCAAATTCCAGTAGACCTGAATTAGCAGAACTTTGAGACTGTTAGCGCCATGCTGGGCCCACTGCAACTATCAACCACTCCCTTGAGGCCATTTTCTCTCACTGAGAATCATGTAACTGTGGAGGGACAGTTCCAGCCACACAAGTATATTGTGACCCACCTCCACCCTGCTTCTCCACCCCGCAGCCAGAGGCTTTCGTCCTGCCAGGCCCTACCTATTCTAGAACATGATCCACTTGTTCCAGAGTACACCCTACCCGTTCTGGATTGGGCTCCACCTCTTTTGGAACCTGGCCCTGGCTCAGGAGCCTGTCGTGTTGATGAAAATACCAGGGAGCCATCTGCAGAGTTCTTCCTCTTGCTGCTTCTCTGGAGCCTGAAATAAAATGAGAAAGAGACATTCCTGGCAGGGTCTGCTGAGGAGTTTCACAGCAGGAATGAAAGTTGGCTGCAGTAGCAGAGGAAATCCTGGAAGGGAGAGGGATTTCTAGGCTAACACACCTCTAGGAAAGAACATAGGTGTGAGGTTGGGAAGGAGGTGAGCCTGCTGCCCTCCCCCCTGCGTCTCTGCATGTGCCTGCTGTGTGCATACATATGCACCAACACCATCACAGGTGTGTGTACCTGCCGGCCACAGGCAAGTGTAAGCAAGAGTCTGAGGAACCTGGCAGACATTCCAGCCTAGATGTCCTCACTGTTCACACCCTCTCCCACCACCTTCAAGCCCACCTAACCATCAGGAGTCACCTTGTCCTGATATATTTCAGCCAAACTGGGCTCGGCACCCATCCAGGGTCCTGGGAGGGAAGCCAGGTTCTCCCTGGCTCCCTGGGGATTCTTTGCAAGACATGGCTGGCTTCAGGCCCACCTGGCAGCATGTTCTGGCTTCCCCTGTGTCCTCCATCTGCCCTGCGATGTGGCATGCCCCAAGCCAGCCAGTCCCTTCCCCGGCAGCCGCCACATCCACAGAGGAACAGACTCAAAGCAGCTGATAGGTGGCTTTTCCCAGGCTCTGTCACAGCCTTGAAGGTAGTCAAACCGAAAAGGGAAAAGCCTTGACTCTGGAGGTTACTCCTGACCTCTTCTCTAGCTTCTTCACCCAGCAGTACATGGCTTAGAGACACACGTGACTCCAGCACTCGGGAGATGGAAGCAAGAAAATCAGATTTCAAGGTCATCCCTCGATACAGGAACTCTGTCTCAAAACAACAACAAAACCGATGCCTTATCAAGGACTTGATAGTCCCTTCTTACCCCCCCTCCCCCGCCCCACCTCACCTCAGTGGAATCTCCCAGGTCCTGCTCTGGGTACCCCACCTCAAATCTCAAAGGGCAGTAGATCTCTGGACCCTTCTAGAAACATAACCCTAATAGCCCCACTGGTATTTGCCTGGGAAGCTTTGTCCTTAAATGGAACCAGCAAGAATCCAGGAATTTACAAGCCGAGGCATGCAATCTGAAACCCCTGGTTTTACAGAGGGAAAACATAGGCCAGAAAACACTTTGTTGCCCTGGATGTTGGAGATGTGTCTCAAGCAGCCCAGGCTAGCCTCATATATAGCCCAGGATTAAGTTCAAACTTCTTATCCTCCTGCCTCCACCTCCCGAGTACTGGGATGGCAAGTGTACCACACCATCCTCAGATCATGGGCTGCTAAGGATCAAACCCAGGGCTTCATACATAATAGGTGAGTACCTTACCAACTGAACCACACCCCAGCCTTCCCATTCTGAGTCAGTGGTTCTAAAAAACCAGAGTCTTTACATGCTGAGGTCTTCACCTCATCCCATAGGGCCAACAGAGCTGCGAATGGGGGACCTTCCACACCTCAGAGCCCTGAATGGACAGGGCTCTGTTATAGCTGGATGTTCAAATTCTGCAGAAAATGCCTCCCTTAACACCTTGTCCCTTACTTTAGTTTCGAGGACACTGAACCATGAGATGGGCAGACCTTAGTACTTTCAGGTCCCTTCTCTCCACTGCAACCTGCAAAGTACAGGGTGGCCCATCCTCCTCCCCCTCACGGGAAGCATCTGTGCTAAAACCATAGCACTGTTAACAGGGACACTTGTTCCCTCTCCGCAAACTCACATGCTAGAGACTCAACCCTCAGTGGAGCTGTAGTTGATAAGGAGGTATAACAAGGTTAAATAAAGTATTAAGTGTAGGACCCTGACTCTGGGTTCTATTCCCAGCACCTACATTGCATCACAACCACCTATAACTCCAGTTCCAGGGGATCCAGTGCCCTCCTCTTCCAAAAGCGCCAGGCACACATGTAGTACACAGACATATATGTAGGCAAAACACTCACATACATAAAATGAATATTTTTTTAAATTTAAGTATGTAAAAATAGTGTAGTGGAACAAGGCCATGAAATTAATTTGATGGGCCTCACAGAACATTTTTGTGTATTTGTGTTCATGTGTGTATGGTTTTTGTTTTGGAAGATGCACATATGTATGAAGACCAGAGGTCAGTCTCAAGTGGCATTCCTTAAAAGCCACCTGCCTTGTTTTGGGGGACAGTATCTCTCTCCAGCTAGGAGTTTGTTAATTCAGCCAGGCTGGCTGGCCAGCAAGCCTGAGGCACCCACCTGTCTCTGCCTCCCTGGGGGCTTGGATCACAAGTGTGCACCACCACACCTGACTTTGTACACAGATGTCAGGAATGGGGATGCAGGTCCCCATGTGTACACAGCAAGCTTTTACCTTCGTGCTATCTCCCCAGCCCCACGACCAACATTATTTTAAAGATTTATTTTACTTATTTTATATGTGTGTGTGTGTGTGTGTGTGTGTGCATGTGTGTGTGTGTGTGTGTGTGAAATGTGCAGGTCCCTACAGTGGCCAGAAGAGTGCATAAGATTCCCCTGGAGTTGAAGGTTCTGGAAACAGGCCTCACGTCCTCTCTAAGAGCAGCAAGTGCTCTTAACAGCTGAGCCATCTCTCCAGCCCCAACATTTTTAGGAAGATACAATAAGATAGAGTAGTGTAGACTAGAACTCATCAGACTGTGTTGCATATTGTTATATAATTGGTAGTTTCTAAAACTCTCCCCTGGGTTTGTGTGCATGTACATGCAGTCTCGTGTGAATCTGAATGTTGATGAACTTCTCACTACAAGGAGCTGGAGGTTCACTTCTCATAATTGTTTTACCATTGCCTTCGCAACTAGATTGCATGATTCTGGTTCTGCTGCTAACTAGCTGCTGTAACACTGTGAGCAGCGTACTAGTGTCTCTGTGCCTCAACTCCCTCCTTCATCTTTAAAGCCAGCGATCACAGCATAGGGTTGGCATACGGATTAAGTGAGCCAAACCTATAGAACACTCCAAATAACTCCTCAGCTATATCCCTACAGCTCTACTTAGTTTTATTATTATTATTTTATTTCATTATTACTATTATTATTTATTTGAGATGGGGTTCTTATTACATATCCCTGGCTGAACTCATGATTCTAGGATTACGGGGATGCACCACCACATTTGACTAAGAAACTCAACTTTAAAATAAGTAAAATCTTGATTTTTTTATGTATATGAATGTTTTGCCCTTATAAATGTATGTGTACCATATGTGTACCCTTAGAGACCAGAAGAAGGCATTAGATCCCCTGGAGCTGGAGTTACAGGTGGTTATGAATCTTTGTGTGGGTGCTGGGAATTAAACCCAGGTCCTCTGCAAGAGCAGCCAGCGCTCCTAACTTTTGGGCCATCTCTCCAGTCCCAGAAACTCCATTTTAAATTTCATTTCACTTTGCTGCCATTGCCACCTCCTCCTCCTTCCCCCTCCCCATCTTCTCCCCTCCTCCCCCTTTTTTCCTTCTTCCTCCTTCTCCCCCTTGTCGTCTTCCTCTGTGTTAATTTTTAAGACAATAGTTTCACTGTATAGCTCTGGCTGGCCTGAAACTCACAGAGGTCTGTCTGTGCCTCTCAAGTGCTGGGATTGTAGTCATGAGCCAGCCACACCTGGCTTCATTTTCATTTTCATTCATTAAAATCACATTTTTTTTTTTTTTTTGGTTTTTCGAGACAGGGTTTCTCTGTGTAGCCCTGGCTGTCCTGGACTCGTTTTGTAGACCAGGCTGGCCTCGAACTCGCAAAGATCCTCCTGCCTCTGCCTCCTAAGTGCTGGGATTAAAGGCGTGCGCCACCACTGCCCGGCCTAAAATCACATTTTAAAATGAACCTCTGATTTCTTCATTGGAAGACTTACTTATGCTTGAAACAACTTGGGGTGCGGGGTGTGCGTTCTCAACTGTGTATCTTATGGAGTCTAAATACAGATCTAGCTGCAATATACTGTAAGGAGAGACTACACCAGATGGCAGAGACATAGCATTAAGGAAGTGAGAGCAAAATATCCCATCAGTAAGTTTTACATTGAGGGTTAGCAAGTTGGCTCATCAGGTAAAGGTGCTTGCTGCCAAACCTAATGACCTGAGTTCAATCCCCAGGTCCTACCTGATGGATGAGGAGAACCCAATTTCTAAGTTTTCCTCTGACCTGAACACAGGCACTGTGGCACACACACACACACACACACACACACACACACACACACACACAAAGTTAATTAATTAATTAATTAATTAATTAATTAATTAATTAATGTAATAAAATACCTGTAAAAAGGAAAAGACAAAATTACAGACAGGCTTGATGGGATAATCCTGTAATTCCAGCACTCAGAAGGTGGGTGGAGAGTGAACTTGAGAGGTCTGAACATTTCAGGGGTTTATAGCGACTTGAACTTCCTCCTGAGTAATGGGGAGCCACAGAATAGAGTTGAGCAGAGCAACAGCAGGGAACCACCAGCCCTCACAGGGCTAGCGCACTGTTCAGAAGCCTGGTCTGTGGAGGAGAAAGTCAGTACACATTCTGGTTATAGGTGAAGTGACTCCAAGAAAGGGGGACAAGTAAAATGGCAGAAGCCTGAGAATAAAGACTTGAGATATTGAAGTTCTGGGGGTGTGGCTCAGTGGTAGAGCACCTGCCTAGAATCCCCCAGTGAG
>CAJQZJ010032807.1:5065989-5170063 GCA_907164525.1 Lophiomys imhausi
TGTGTGTGTGTGTGTGTGTGTGTGTGTGTGTGTGTGTGTGTGTGTGTACGCGCGCGCGCACGTGTGTGCATGCATGTGTGTGTGTGTGTGTGTGTGTGTGTAGGCCAGAGATGCCCGGAATCCTGCTGCATGGCTCTCTGACTTACTCCCTTGAGACGGGGTCTCTCACTGAACCTAGAGTTAGGCTGGCAGCCAGCAGCCATCCTCCTGCTTCCACACCTCCTGCCCCCATGGCACTTGGGTCGTATAGTCATGTGTACAGGCATGCCTGGCCTTTTGTGAGGGTGTTAGAGATTCTAAACAGTTCTGAGCTAGAAGGGGTTGCATGTTCTAGAAGCTGATTGCCAGATTGGCTGTCTCGCCTGTGTGAGTGCTCAGCATTTTGCTACGTCCTCAGGCAGGTACTGAAGCTGTGGGTGTGCACTGGGAGTCTGCACCCCACTTGACTCTTGGATTTGGCTGGGCAAAGGAAAACAGCCAGCTAGAACACGTGACCAAGTGGACACTGCCACCTGCTGGAAATATTGGGAACTGTCAGCTAGAACATGTGACCAAGTGGACACAGCCACCTGCTGGAAACATTGGGAACTGTAGGCAGGCAGTGTGTGGGTCTGGTTGCCTGCTCCCCTGGATCGCAACTATCCTTTCTGTCCACCGGTAGAAAACAGTCCTCCACCACACCCTATAGCCTCTCTAAGTAATAACTCAAAGATCTGTTGTTTTTCAATAACATAAAAATTTCATTGCAAAGAAAAACAATATTAAAATTTTAGTATTTCTTTATAGGAATGTTTATGTGCACGCTCCCCTATGTGAGCACTTGTGCACATGTCTGCACATATGTGTGGAGGCTAAAGGTTAACCTCAGGTATCACTCTCCACCTTGTGGGGGTTTTTTGGTGGTGGTGGTAGTGCTGGTGGTTTGTTTGTTCATTGAGACTGGGTTTCTCTGTGTAGCCTTGGCTATCCTGGAACTCACTCTGTAGAACAGCCTGGCCTTGAACTCAGAGATCCACCTGCCTCTGCCTCAGTGCTGTGGTCAAGGGTGTGCCCTAGCACCCCCTGGTCCACCTTGTGATTTTTGAGGCACCATTTCTCACTGGCCTGGAGATTGTTGATTTGTCTAGGATAACCAATGAGTGAGCCCCAAGGATCCTATTTTGCCTCCTCAGCACTGGAATTACAAACATATGCCACCATGTCTGGTTTTGTTGTTTTAAAACAAAACAATAGCAACAAAAAACAACAAAACCATAGGCTATGGGAGTCAAACTCAGGGTCTCAAGGAAAACACCTTCCCAGCTCAACTCTCTCCTCGGGGCCGTATAATGGCTAACCTTGACTGTCAACTTGATGGAACCTAGAAGCATCTGGGAGACAGAGAGATTTAACAAAGGGAAGAATACTCTCTCTGAGTGTGGGCGCAATTCAATGGACCCACAGACTAAATTTAAAAAAGAAAAAGTGACCAGCTACTGACCAGCTGTCACATGCTCTTGCCACCACGCTGTCCCTTTCATGATGAACTATCTGCCTTGGTACACCAAGAGACAAAATGAAGACTTCCGTAAGTTGTTTCTCTGAGGTGTTCTAATGGTGAGGAGAAAAGGCACCAACACACCTGGCTCATCCCACCTCTAACAGGTTCCTGTTAGTCCTCATCATTGCAGAATGCCCAAGGGATAGCCTGCTGCTTCTAAAGACTTACAAAGCTTCATTGGTGCACAGGAAAAAAAAGTACTTCCCCACACAGGGTGTGCTTGGTGAAGCTTTTATTCAGGAACAATGGCAGTACGTCATGGGAATAAATGGTACAAGAGAACACTATTTCAGCAGGATGTCCAAGGGCTGTCACAGTGACAGAGATCTACCTTTACTGACCATCCTTATCCAACAGGTGTAGGCTTCCTGCGCATGCCTGGATGTGTGCCCCTGTGCCTAACCATCCAGCAGGTACAAGCTGCCCTAGTATGCTAGGTACCCAGGTAAGCCTGGATGTTTACATCTGTATCTATCTATTTACCATCTTTCTTTTCCTTTCTTTTCTTCCCTCCTTCTCTCTCTTTCATTCATTCTTTCTTCGTTTCTTCCTTCCTTTTTTTTTTTTCTTTTTTTGAGACAGAATTCCCTATGTGGCTCTGGATGTCCTGGAACTCACTACGTACACCAGGCTGACCTTGAACTCTGATCACAGATCCACCTGCCTTTGCTTCCCCAATGCTGGGATTAACGGTGTGTGCCACCACGCCAGGCTTCTACTTATCATCTTTCAAGGCATCCTCTGCCTCCTGCTTCTTCCTTCTGCTATCTTGGGAGCAACTGAGTGGATAAGGTGACGGGGGGGGGGAGGTGGGGGAAGGAGAGAGAACCCAAGTTCTCACTAGCTCAATCTTTCTTTTTGCTCCAATTCTTTTTTTTTTTTCTCAGTAGACATTGATCTTATGGGTTTCGGTGAAAGAGGGTCCATTTATAAAGCATTCTACACTCACAGGGTGTTCATTCTGTCCCCCCCTGCCTCACCCAGCTTCCAGCAAGCAGCCAGGGAATGGAATGGCCTGGTAATGGAACTGTAGAGGCAAAAGACAGAGGTGCCGAATTTGTTCTAGTTCAGGTCCGTCCCAGCAACAATCCTCACAGACACACAACAAACCGTCTGAGATGCCCCATTGCATCTGAGTATGTCCTTCCTCACTGTAAGCGTGTCCGTCTGAGCAAGTATTCCTTTCACTATGCATCCTTACCATCTGTGACCTCGCTCCTGGTTCTCTCTGGTTTGGGCAGAGCCACATTGTTGAAAGCCTTGTGAAACCCCAGCGAACAACAGACACGCTAAGGTGAAAGCAGTGGGTGAGGGGCAGCAAGGACCACTTGGGAGAGTCTTATACGACACACCAAATATCGGAATCCTGCTTGGTAGAGGGGTGGGAGGGTGTCTGGGAAAAGCTCACAGCAGTGACTACTGTACAGATGAGTGGATGACAGGTGGGAGGGCGGGCCACATAAAGGACATATGACAACGGCTGGCCTGTACAAATCAATGACCAAATGGTCACCCCTGTGTAAACCCCTCCTTCTCAGTAGCATATGCCACCCTGCCCGAAGCTCCCAATGGGTGATCAGCGAACACTGAGAGGTATGGGGCGGGGAGTTCACACGTTGTAAGTTTTCACAGGTTTGTAGAGGGGTGGAAGCAGCCCGTGGTTCTCTCGGACGATTTCCAGGTACTCGGATGGTGAGTCCAGAAACAGGGATCCGCAGCACACCTGGCAGCAGCACCTGAGCCCAGAGGTCTCCGGGTTCTTGTCAGACATGGGGGAAAAGTCAAAATCAGTCACCTATGGCGAGTAAAATCCCATGGGTCAATTACCACCCCCGGGAGCCTCCCCCACCAGCCCCTTGGGCGGGCTTGAGAACTCAGCAGAAAAGAGTTGGATGGGAGAGCAGCTAAGTCAGCAATTCTACCCAGTCTGTCCAAGTCTCGTTGGTGCATCATTCCAAACCTCAGGGCTTAGCAGGACTCCCTCCAGGCATTCTGGTCTGCCCACAGCACCCTCTCCTAGATAAGGCTCAGTGGTCTAGCCTCCATCCCACAGAGCACCCACCTCCACCACGTCCTTCTGTTGAGCAGCGTTTTTCACAGTCATGTACATAACGAAAACCAGCAACACAGTGATCAGTGTGGCACACGGGAAAGCAAAGACAAATGGCTGGAAGCCTGGGAGGGAGAGAGGGGAGGTCACGGGGTTAGGTAGCTGCTGTTGAAATACTGGTTCATGGGTACAGACGGGTACTGCCAAGCCTGATGACCTGAATTCTAGCCCAGGAGAGAACATGGTAATGGAAGCAGATAACTGGTTCCTCAAAGTTGTCCCCTGACCTCTGCAATGTTGTCATGGCACACATGTAGCCAACATGTTTTTAATCCCAGCACTCAGGAGGCAGAGGCAGGCAAGTCTCTGTGAGTTCGAGGCCAGCCTGGTCTACAGCCTGGACCAGGACTGTTACACTGAGAAACCCTGTCTCAAAAAACAAAACAAACACACACAATAAATAAATGTTTTTTAAATAAGTGGTGTGTGTGTGTGTGTGTGTGTGTGTGTGTGTATGTGTGAATGTATTACGTGTGTTGGGTGTGCATATGCACAAACACATATGTGCAGGTGTGTTGCGCAGGTGTGTGTGTGCATATGTTCCTCCATTTCCTTTGATTTTTTGTTTGTTTATTTGAAACAGGATCAAGAACTTCACCAAGCTGGCTTGGCCAGCTCCAGGGATCCATGAAAGTGCATGTGAGTACAGTGTCCATGGAGGCCAGAAGAGCTCATTGGATCCCATGGAGCTGGAGTTACAGAGGTTATGAGCTTCCCACTGTGGGTGCTGGGAACCCAACTCAGATCCTCAGCAAGAGCAGTGTACGCTTTTAACTCCTGAGCTATTACTCCAGCCAGAGGGTGATTCTTTTCATTCTTGTTTTATGTGTGTGATTGTTTTGCCCAGATGTACACTCATGTCTGGTGCCTGTGGAGGTCAGAGGAGGGCATCAGATCCCCTGGAACTGGAGTTACAGATGGTTGTGAGCCACCATGCAGATGCCGGGAACCTAACCTGAGCACCAAGTGATCCTAACTGCTGAGCCATCTCTCTAGCTCCCCGGGGACAATTCTTTTTTTTTTTTTTTTTTTGGTTTTTCGAGACAGGGTTTCTCTGTTTAACAGCTCTGGCTGTCCTGGACTCGCTTTGTAGACCAGGCTGGCCTCGAACTCGCAAAGATCCGCCTGCCTCTGCCTCCCAAGTGCTGGGATTAAAGGCGTGCGCCACCACCGCCCGGCTGGGGACAATTCTTAATAGGAAACTCAGGCATCTGCCTGGGCCTTTAGTGCCACACTCACCCCTGCCTCCCTCCTCCCCCAACACACACACACAAAAGAAATAAAGTGGAGTATGAGAATGTTTAAAAATATATTCACAATCTATTTGGTAGGTGTTAGATCTCAAAGAAACCTGGAACTAGCCTCACTCAGTACCTGTGTGGCTCCTCCCAGCTCTCCCAGCATCCCTCAGTACCTGTGTGGCTCCTCCCAGCTCTCCCAGCATCCCTCAGTACCTGTGTGGCTCCTCCCAGCTCTCCCAGCGTCCCTCAGTACCTGTGGCTCCTCACAGCTCTCCCAGCACCGCTCAGTACCTGTGGCTTTCCCCAGCACTTCTTACCCTCTTCCTCTAAATCTCTCCCTCCAAGAGGCTGGGCTTCAGGTTCCCTTCATCCAGCCTGATCCCTATATAACTCAGCCATTTTGGCTACACCAAGCTCTTGGTCTCTTGGCCCAGGACACCTCTCTTGGTAGACCACTCCTTTCTTGCTCTTTCATTCAATAGTATCTTCTCAGAGGCAGTTAAATTTCCCACCCCTGGTGCGTGGGCTGGACTCAATGACTAGTTGATGAGAGTGAATTGTATGACTCCAATGGTTACTTCCTATGTCAACTGGATTGGGCGGTAAGATATGCAAAGTACATCCCTCTGGATATTTCCATAGATGATTAGCTCCTGAGTGCTCTGGCCTAATCAATGGCCTAACCTCTTGATAGAGTCATAACCGGATGGCATTATTGGGAGATGGTACAAGGTAGGAGGGAGGGGCTTTGGAGATGCGGTGGCTAACTGTCCATTTGTTGTAACCTAGAATCACCTGGGAAGATAGTCTCAGTTGAGGAATAATCTAGATCAGGTTGGCCATGATGTTTTTGCCCACGCTCATGAAGCTAAACAAACATGGAATGAACTCTTGGAATCCTTCCTCTCAGAAAAATGCTTGTTGTTTGCTCAAGTATTTGGTTGACAATGATACAGAAATAACTAAGACAGCTCCCTTCTAGTCTAGTCTCTGCCTCCGTTTCCTACCACAGGGCAGTTTTGGCCTTACTTTACAACGCCCCTTGCCAAGGAAAGCGTGGTGGAGTGAGAAGAGGTCAGTATTTGTAGTTGAGTGATCAAGGGTTCGAATCCTGGCTCTGACCAACCTATGGGATGCTCATGCTGACCCTAGAGGCTGCCAAGGGAAAATGATGAGGTAAGGGGTATGAATGTGCTGACTCAGCAGGTGATCACTCTTCCCACACCATCATGAGGCTGCTTCCCAAGAAAAGGTGGTGTGCATGAGTGTGTGTGTGTGTGTGTGTGTGTGTGTGTGTGTGTGTGTGTGTAGATGCACTTCCCTGTGCACGCATGTTGTGCAGGCCAGAGATTGATATCAGGTATCTTCCCTTATCTGTCTGTACATTCTCTACCTTGCTTTTTAGTGGTTTAGTTTGGTTTTGTTGGGTTTATTTTTTAATTGCATTCATTCATTCATTTGTTATTTATTTATTTACATAGTTATTTGCATGTGTGTGGAGATCAGAGAACAACTTTGTAGAGTTGTCCCTCCTGCGGACAGAACTCAGGCTGTCAGGCTTAGTGGCAAGCACCTTTATCCAGTGAGTCATCTTGTCAGCTCATTTTTTATCTTGGGCTATTGGTGTAAGACAGGGTCCCAGAGATGGAGAGATGGCTCAGCCATTAAGAACACTGACTACTCTTCTAGAGGACCCAGGTTCAATTCCAGCACCCACATGACAGCTCATAGCTGTCTATGAGACTCCAGTTCCAGGAGGATCTGATGCCTTCTTCTGGATTCTGCAGGCACTGTATGCACATACTGCACAGATATGCATACAGGCAAAACACCCGTACACATAAATTAACTTTTTTTTTTTTTTAAAGGCAGGATGCAGCAGCCTGTGTCTCTAACCCCAGTATGAGGGGCAGGGATACAGAGATTGGAGGATTCCTAGGGCTCCTGGCAAGCCAGTCTAGCCAAATGGGTGAGCTTTTGGCTAGACTGGGCTCTTATCCACTGAGCCATCTCGCCAGCCCTGCCTGGATTACTATCTTCACCATGCAACTCTCAGGGTTCTGGACACTCACCAGAGCACACTGGAGCCAGCAGAGCCCAAGGAGCCCAATGAGGCCCCTGAGGTCATCCAGGGCCTGGATCGGAGTAAAGTGTCTTCTTGGTGTTCAGAAAGGGACCAGAGAATAGAGGGAGCAGTAATGATGATGACAATGAGGAGTTGGGTGCATGTGGGAGCTTCATTGTTACTATTAGTGATGCTGATGTTCATAAGAGCATTGGTAGAGTTTGCTAGAGTTGGTAGAGTGGGCTGTGTTGCTGGGCTTGTGGAATGTTAAGGATTGTATTGGCAGAGTTTGGTGGTGGTGCTGGGGAGGGTAGAGTATTGAAAATAGTATTTAGTAGAGGTGATGAAGGTGGTAGAGTGTTGGGGATGGTATTGATGGAATTTGGCAGCCTCACTGGTGCTGGTAAAGTGTTGGTGGTAGGCCAGGCATTGGTGCCACATGCCTTTAATCTCAGCACTCAGGAGGCAGAGGCAGGTGGATTTCTGTGAGTTCAAGGCCAGACCAGTCTACAGAGTGAGTTCCAGGATGGCCAGGACTACATAGAGAAACCCTGCCTCAACACCTTCCTGCAAAAAAAAAAAAAAAAAAAAAATTGTTTATGGCAGCATTAATGGAGTTTAGTGATGATATAAAAGTCAGTAGGATGTGATGGTAGAGTTTGGTAATGTAAGGATGATTCTGGTGGTGTTAGTGATGACGCTGATAGAGTGTTGGGAGATGCTACTGGTAGAGTTGGTGGTGGGGCTGAAGTGGTAGAGTGCCAGTGATGGTACTGGTGGAGTTTATTGTTGGTACTGAGGTTGGCAGAGTGTTCAGGATAATGACAGTGGGGCTTAGAGTTGGTGCTAAGATTGGTAGAATGTTGATTGTTGGTGGAGTCTGGTGATGACGATGTTGGCAGAAAGTGGATGGCAGTGGTAGCTTTAGCATTTGGTCCCTGAAACGTGGGTTGTTTCTTTACCCAGGAGCACTGCTCGTGGCCTTGGTGCTGGTGGAGTCAGTTCTTGATGACCTTTGCTAGGATCAGCTACCAGCTGATCAGCTGGTCACCAGAGGTAGTGGCAGGGTTTGAATGCCTGTATGGCACTGCAGCAGAAGGCAAGGTGTCACTTACTGGAGGGCCACACCTGAATCCTGTGGTACTGGTGACTCTTGCTGATGGCATTCTCAGCACGGAAGATGAAGCAGTAGTCCCCAGGGTCCTGGAACATGTGGGTCAGGTTAAAAGACGTTCGGGTCAACAACACAGGGTGGCACTCTCTGTCCTCCAGTGGGAGACATTCCGGCTTGAGGCCCCAGCACACTTGCAGAGGTGGACTACAGAAGAACAGACACACATTTTCAGAAATGGCTTGATACGGAGCAGGAGCCTAGACCATGCCCAGGGAAGGTGAGTGGGGAAGAAACTTCAGAGTCCTTTCCATACAGGATACTAGGCTGCCTTGTAGCACCATAAATCACCATGGAAACGAAACCTTGGGGCATGTCTGTGCCTGGGCTTCTAGATTAGGTTAATTAAGGTGTGAAGACCCACCCTGAACGTAGGCAGCACCATTCAGTGGGTAAATTACAGTCCTAGATTAAATAGAAAGGGAAAAGCCAGCTGAGCACCTGCATTCATCCCTCTCTGCTTCCTTACTGTGGATGCAGATGTGATCAGCTATCTAAAGATCACTCTGCAGGGGGCTGGAGAGATGATCCTGCACTGACTGCTTTTCCAGAGGACCCAGGTTTAATTCCCAGCACCCACATGGCAGCTTACAACTGTCTGTAACTCCAGGATCCAACACCCTCACACAGACATACCACATGGACAAAGCAATAATGTACATAAAAACAAAGATAAATTAAAAGAAAAAAGATCCCTGTGCTATGCCTCCCCGCCATGAACTGTGAGCTCTAATAAGCCCTCTTCCTCCCTTAAGCTGCTTTCATGGGGCATTTCAGCACAAAAATGCCATAGTAGCACAAAAAAAATTAACTAATACGTCTCAACACCTAACATCCCAGACACAAGAACTCAGAAGTATGAAAGAGTTGGCCTGGGACCCTCTGGAGATCCCAGGTTAGTGAGACAGAGGTGTGTACGCCACACTAGACAGTGGCAGGGGACAGAACAGTACTAGGATGGCAGCCTGGGGAAGAATGACTACTTTCTGAATGAGGAGGATGGGGAAGGCTTCATGGAGGAGGTGACAGTAAAGAGAGTCTGAAAAGCTAAGCAAACATTTCATGGGGTAAAAAGGGTGACAGAGTTCCCATAATCCACATGTCACCATGGAGGTTCTAAGTGCCAGTCCCTAACTTAGCTTCTCTTCCTTGGCTTCTCTGCTCACCTTTCTTTTTTCTTTTTCTTTTCTTTGTTTTTATTTGTTTGTTTGTTTTCTAGACTGAAGAACCAAATCTATAGCATGCTAGATAAGTACTCTACCATTGAGCAACATCCTTACTGGGGGATGTTAGGGCGGTGCTCTACCACTGAGCCACACCCCAGCCATTCACTGGGAATTCTAGGCAGGTGCTCTACCACTGAAGCACACCACCAGCCCCTCCCTAGGGTATTCCAGGCAGGTATAGACCAAGGCTCATGTCATTCACAGAGGGATCTGCACAGGATGGAGTCTCCTACTGTCTTCTTAATTCTCATACTATAGACAACCTCAGAAGACTCATCACTCCCCAGGACCTTAAGAATGGAGGTGAGGAAGGCAAGTATAGAAGACAGTTTATTATTCTGGTACACTACTTGGTTTGGGTTTTGTACCCCCACAACACACATCTTTTCTAATGATGCATTTTGCCACATAGTCCCTTCTCCTGTGCATACTATACACACACACACACACACACACACACACACACACACACCTCTCCACACAATTCTTCACCTCAGAACCCCCTCAACCCTGTGCATGGGGCTTACAAACTCCCTGGATTTGTAACCCTGTATTTTCCTGTTCTGAGCAATAATCAAATACAGGTTCTAGCCAAGTATATTCCCAATGAATAGAAAAGTCAGTCTAGCACCAGTTTCAGGTGCATGGTTGTAAATCAAAACTGTAGTAAACTTTTAAGGAGACCCTTTTTTTTTATCATCTCATGCCTATACACAATTGGGCATGCATGGGCTGGAGCGATGGCTCAGTGGTTAAGAGCACTTGCTGTTCTTGCGGATCACCCAGGTTCCATTCCCAGAATCCACACAGCAGCTTATACCCATCTGTAAGCTGGTTGTAGTGGACTGGATGTCCTCTTCTGACCTCCCTGGGCATCAGGCATACATGTGGTACATAGTCATACGTGTGAGCAAAACGTTCATACATGTAAAATAAATAAATCTAAAACAATTTTTTAAATAAAGAAATATTGTATGAGAGAATGATAAATAAAAATTAAAAATATATAATTTGGTGAGCATATGATTAAAATCAGATGCACCGTGGGAAGGGAGATGTATGTCATGAAAAATGAACATATGCTCTAACCTATCAATTAAAGTAGAGAACCACCCAAACTATGCCTATTAATAACCATCCCTTCCTGCTTTTAAACTCCATAAAAAGAGACTCCAGGCTATAACCTGGGGTCCTTGAACACTCTCACTCATCTTGGCTGCTGTCTATTTTAATAGTGTATCACTCTAATCCAGGGGCTCTCAACCTTCCTAATGCTGAGATCCTTTAATACAGTTCCTCATGTTGTGGTGACTTCCAACCATAAAATTATTTTTGTTGTTAATTCATAACTGTAATTTTGCTACTGTTATGATCATAATGTAAATATCTGATATGCAGGATATCTGATATGTGACCTTGTGAAAGAATTATTCCCCCCCCCGAAGGGGTCGCGACCCACAGGCTGAGAACCACTGCTGTGGTCTGTCCAGTTGTTTAGCTCTGAACACCTTGTTTCCTTTAGAAATCTCTGCCAGCCCTTCTTATGAATTATTTGGCTAAGAGACCAAGAACCTGGAAATAGCTGGTACAGATCCTGACCACACAGCTACACACCCACAGCTGCCCCTCTCTGTTCCTAGCCATAGGACAGAAAGGTACCATCCTCCTTCTAGGCCCTTTAAAGGACACAAAAGGTTCTGTGGCATCATTGGTAGTGTAGAGAGGGCACAGAACACCCATGCAAATGCTCTGGGGGTTCACTCACCTTCCGAGGAAGTTCATGGTCATTGTCAACTTTTGGAATGTCTGCATGAGTGTGGGCCCCAAAATCTGGATGCCTTGAAGTGCCTCTGTAAGGAAGGAAGAGCCCATTAGATCCAATGGCTGGGGATTGACAGAAAGTGCACAGCCCCTTAGGCTGCATGGCCACCTCTGTGTCCTTGCCTCTGTTTCTGGTGCTGGCTCAGAGGGAGGCAACTGGAGAAGCAAGCAAGAGCCAACTCCTCTCTCACCTACTCTCTTACCCACTGAGCCACTGTCTCAGCCATTACCAAAGGCAAGGAGATCCTCGTAGGGGCTGGAGACACAGCTCATTCGGGATCCCAGTTGATTAAACTCTGTCAATTGGACACAGTCTACAGTCACCTGAAAAGGGAGTCTCAATTGAGGGATTGTCCAGATCAGATTGGTTTGTGAACATCTCTGTGACGGCTTATCTTGATTCGTAATTGGTGTGAGAGGACCCCGTCCACTGTGGGCAACACCATTCTCTAGGCAGGTGGTCCTGGGTTGTATAAGAAAGCTAGCTGAGCGTGGGCTGGTGAGCAAGCTGACATGCAGCAGTCCTCCACAGTTTTGACTGTACTTCCCTGACATGAGATCCCTGGCTGGAGGTAATGTTTTGTGGAATAGCAAGCAGTTCTGCCTTCAGGTTCCTGCCTGGAGTTCTTGCCCTGACTTCCCTCAGTGATAGAGTGTGACCTGGAGTGTAAAGCCAGATAAAGTTGCTTTTGATCAGTTAGTGTTTTTATCACAGCAACAGAGATCAAAAATAAAACGGTCAGTAAAGTGTAGATCTAAATTCCACCCTCAGCATCTCAAAAAATGTTGGGTACGGTGACACCTGCTTGAAATCCCAGAGCTGGGGAGGTGGAGATGTGTGGATCACTGAGTCACTGGCCAGCCGGACTAAACTACTAGGTGAACTCCAGACCAGTGAGAAACGCTTGTATTGAAAGAAGGCTGTTGATCCAGGACTGGTGGCTCACTACTTTTATCCCAGCACTTGGAGGCAGGGGTAGGGGGATCTCCGTGAGTTTCCAGCCAGTGAGGGCTACACTGTCAAAAACAATGAATAACTAATTTTTAGCAGGGGGACTGGCATCTGAAAACTCAAGGTTTTCCTCTGACCTCCACACGCAAATGCACACATGTGCATACCAACCCACACATGTGTGTTAAGTGTGGGCTCAGGTGCACACGCACATCATGCACCCCTACCTATACACACATACAAAGAGAGCTTTGAAAACTGGTAGCTAGACTGAGGCTTCTCACCTTCAGCTCTGCCGCTCTGCTACAGAGTGGCTGTCTGTGGCCTTTGGCAGACTCTCTGAAGCAGGTACGGCAGTGGAGATGGCTCTGAGAATATCCACCCATGAGCAGCCTGATGCTAGCCTAGCGTCACTTGAATCTGGAGGGAGTTTTGTCTGGGACTCCTTGGGTAGAGCCAGTCTGGCAGGAGACCTACCCCGCAGCCTTAAGGATGCTGAGAAGTCGCCAGTCTTCTGAACGATACCCTTGGTGTCATCTGGCTTTATCTGCTCCCACTCTGCCACCACCCTGACTTTCACCGTGAAGGTTCCAGCACTCGAGTAGTTGTAATACACCACAGAGTTGTCAGTTATCAACAAGGTCCTGTAAGATGACAAAGAGAAGGGACGTGGCCATCACTGTTTCCCCTTCCCGTAATTCGGAAGTGAATCCAGACAGACATCTAGAAACATCTGGAATTACAGCACCTGAGAGGGTGAGGCAGGAGGTTCTTTTATTATTTTTTATTTGTTTAATGTACATGAGTGCTCTGTCTTCATGCACACCAGAGGAGGACATCAGATCCCATCACAGATGGTTGTGAGCCACCATGGGGTTGCTGGGAATTGAACTCAGGACCTCTGGAAGAGCAGCCAGTGCTCTTAACCATTGAGCCATCTCTCCAGCCCCCATAGGCAGGAGAATCTTAAATTCAAGACCAGCCTGGGCTACACAGACAAACTTTGTGTCAAAAATCAAAACAAAGATCCATAGCTTTTAAATTTGAATTTGTTGGTTCTAGTTTTCTATGTTTCTGTTGGTTTGGTTTTGCCTTTTGTGGTAGAGACTTATGAGCCCAGGCTAGCCCTGGACTTTGCTCTGTAGCCCAGGATGACCTTAATGCTCATACCTCCCCAGGGCTGAAATTACAGGCCTGTGCTACCATACCAGGCTTTCGTTCTTTTTCAGGGATGGAAAGATTTCTCAGTGGTTAAGACAACTCTTTCAGAGAACCTGAGTTCAGTTGGTTCCCAAAGCCCATGTTGGGCAGCTCACAACCACTGGAGGATCTGTCACCTTCTTCTGGCCCCTCACAACCACTGGAGGATCTGTCACCTTCTTCTGGCCCCTCACAACCACTGAGGGATCTGTCACCTTCTTCTGGCCTCCATGGGCACCTAGCACTCATATGCACATTTCCATACACAGACATGAACATACATTCACATGATTATAAAGAATAAAAAGAAACCTTGGGGGGAGAGGTGAACAAGGCCAGGCAGTGGTGGTGCACGCCTTTAATCCCAGGGCTCAGGAGGCAGAGGCAGGCAGATCTCTGAATTTGAGGCCAGCCTGGTCTACTGAGTGAGTTCCAAGGCAGTCAGGGCTACACAGAGAGACCCTGTCTTGAAAAACCAAAAATAAAATAAAACAAAACAAAACCAGGAACCATTAAAACTACAAATTTGAAGTTAATAAGATGGCTCAGTGGATAAGGTACTTGCTACCAAGCCTAAGGACATGAGTTTGATTAATTCCCAGGATTCATGTGATGCAAAGAGAGATTATCCTCTGGCCTTCACAAACTGACAGAGACAGAGAGAGGGAATTTTTTTTAAATGTACATTGTGGTGTTTTTGCCTATATGTGTGAGGGTATTGAAGCCCCAGGAACAGGAGTTACAGACAGTTGTGAGCTGTCACATGGGTGCTGGGAATTGAACTCAGGCCCTTTGGAGGAGCAGTCAGTGCTCTTAGCTGACTAAGCCATCTCTCCAACCCCGGGAAACTTTTTTTTTAAAAAGAGTAAATAGCTGGTCATGGTGGTCCACACCTTTAATCCTCGAGAGGCACGTGGCCTGTATAATGAGTTCCAGAGTAGCCAAAGTTACTTACTGAGACCCTGCAGAGAGAGGGAGGGAGGGAGGGGTGAGGAGAGGGAGGGAGGGAATAAATGCATACCCATCTCCAAAGTCCCATCGGTAGAAGAAGGACGCAGACTTGAAGAAGTTTCTTGGGTCATGGAGGAGAAAGGAAAGTCTAAGGTTTTTCTTGGTGATGTAGGAGTTCGGCCAAGACACGGAGGTGTTTTGAGTAATAACTAGGTTTCCCACGAGGGACTCTGGGAAAGACAAAGGGAAAGTGAGTTCACAGAGGAACAGGGCACAAAGAGCCTGATTGTGACCTCCAGCTGTCAGAACCATGTGCAGTCCCAGGACCCTATGGATCCTTCAACACTGAGACACCCCAGTCACCCCTTGCTGATGGTGACTCACAGCAGGTGTCACATGCTCAACCCGTGCCTCTGCTCCCACCTCCCTTTCACAGGATGCCCACCAGGAAGAAACACACAGACTGAAGCAGGACAGGATGACCACAGTGTAATTCCAGCACCTGGGAGGCTGGGACAGGAGGATCAAGAGTTCAAGGCCATCCTTGGCTACCCTGTGAGTTGGAGGTCAGCCTGGAGCTACAAGAGACAAATAAATTTGCATCAGAACTGAACACACAGACTATTTTTGCTGTCATTATTCTCTAAGCAATAGAGAATAACAACTACTTAATAGTGTATCTGACATTGAAAGGCATCAGGAGATAATTTAAAGAATACAGGAGCTGGGAATTAGCTCAGTAATGAAGCAATTGCCTAACATTCAGGAGGCTGTGGGTTCCATCCCTAACACACCACACACACACACACACACACACACACACACACACACACACACACACACACACACACACACACACAGTGGCAGGTTTGGGAAGAGGTTGAGCTCAGGGGTGGAGAGATAGCTCAGGGTTAAGAGCACTTGGTGCTCTATCTTGAGGACCAGATTTCAGATCCCAGAATCCACAATGGATGACTCAGAGAACATCTGTAGCTGTGGCTTTGAGGTATCTGATGCCCATTTCTGGCCTCCATAGCAACTGCATACATTTACATTAGCAGAGTTTATGGAATTAGTTTCATAATTCTATGCTTGCTTTACTTTCTATATAAGTTTACAAGCATGAGCATTTTTACTCAGGACATTATGATCTCACTGTAAGGGTCATGATTAACAATTACATAAATTACCATCTCAATAGGTAAAGGCACCTACCATAGAGTCTGCCGGTATGAGTTCAATCCCCAGGTCCTACATAGTAGAAAGAGAAAATCAACCCCTGCAAGTTGTCCTCTGACCTCCACATGGACATCATGACACAGGTACGTACCCACGTACATATATACCATCACATTAATTAATCATTAATGTAGTGAAAATTTTTTAACCCTTAGACAAATTAGCTGTGTGTCATAGCATATGCCTATAATCCTAGCACTGAGGAAGCTGAGGCAGGAGGATCTTCTTGAGTTCAAAGTGAGCCTGGGCTCTATAGAAAGACTTATTCCCCCACCCTCACCAAAAAGGCTCATAAATTGCTAGGTGTGATGGCATACACCTTTAATCCCAGTAGAGGCAGGTGGATCTCTGTGAGTTGGAGGCCAGCCTGGTCTAAAAAGTGAGTTTTGGGACAGCCAGGACTACACAGAGAAACCCTGCCTTGGAAAACAAAATCAAAACCAAAAGACACATAGATTACTTCAGTGTCTTTAGTCAGTTTCCTAGAAGTTGTAAATTCACTTGTTTATATCTTTTTTTCCTATTATCATCACCTTGGGCATAAAATATTGCCTAAATGAAGGCTTTATTTCCTGCACAGATAAACTCATTTCAACTGTAAGCCCCAGGTGTGTGCTGGGATTTGTACTCTGGTCATCTGCAAGACCAGCAAGTGCTCTTAACTGCTGAACCATCTCTCCATTCCCTGATTCTTTATTTTATTTTATTGTTGTGTGTGTGTGTGTGTGTGTGTGTGTGTGTGTGTGTGTGTGTGAATGCTTTGTCCTCTTGTATGTGTGTGCACTGTGTGTGTGCCTGTTGCCTCAGGAGGTAGAAAAGGACATCAGATTGCCTTGGGCTAGAGTTACAGGGAGTTGTGAGCTGCCATGTGGGTGCTGGAAATTGATTCAGGCTTGTCCTCAAGAGCAACAAATGCTCCTAACCACTGAGCAAACTCTCCAGCCCTTCTTATTTTAAAATAAAATGTTTTAATTACATTTCCTTATGTACTTATTTATTGTGTGTGTGTGTGTGTGTGTGTGTGTGTGTGTGTGTGTCTGTGTGCGCACCCATGCCATGATGTGGGTGTTGCGGTCAGAGGATAACTTATAGGAGTAGTTCCCTCTCTCCATCAAGTAGGTCCTGGGGATCGAACTCAGGTCCTCAGGCTTGGCTGCAAGCACCTTTACCTGTTGCGCCATCTTGCCAAGTCTATTTCCTGAGTGTTCTTAACTTAATAAACAATCGAGAAAGAATCCGTGCTTATAGTTTGCATGTATTTGATTACAGTCGACTATCAAGGCTGGATACTTTTGTCTGTACAAAGAAAGCGCCTGATAACTGGGCAGATGGCTCAGTTGGTGACGTGCTTGACTTGAAAGCATGAGAACATGGTTTTGATCCCAAGAACCCACACTAAAAGAAAGAAAGAAAGAAAGAAAGAAAGAAACATGTATATGCATACACACACGTGCAAGTTTTGAAGGCAGGCCTGATGTTAGAGCTCAGTGGTGAAGCACTTGCCCTGGATGTTTGAGGCCCTGGGTTGCACAGCATGAAAAACCTTGTTAAGGCAAGCAGGTAAACATGAAGGGCCCTCAGAGATCCTCACCTTTGATGGGGAGGACCAGGGCACTCCTGGCTACCGGCTTGCACATCCAGCAGTCGACAGCAGTGACCCAGACGGAGACTGGGAAGTCCCCAGGCATGCGGCCCACCACACGGATGGTTGAGGTTAGATTCTTCTCGGTCTTGGCAGTGAGTGTCAGTGGTGTGTGGATCCAGTGGAAACGGTAGAGGTGGGTGTCTGCAGGCAGGGGCAGGCTGCCATTGTCCTTAACCACCAGGCTGGCTGAGATGGTCACTTCTGTGCCCATGGTGGCAGGACCATCAGTAGTAAGACTAAGGTTATAGAGACCTAGGAGACACATGTAGGCCAGGGTTCAGGAAAGCAACAAGGAGTCCTTCTGTTATCTTTCCAATCATCAATTATAACAGTGGGGCCAGTGAGATGGCTCAGCCCACCAAACCTGATGACTTGACTTTGATTCTCTGGTCAAAGAAGGAAACCAACTCCCTGAAGTCTTCCTCTGACCCCCTCCCCACACACAAAATAAATGTAACATAACAGAATGTCCTCCCTTGGTAAGGGGATCCTTACCAAGACTCCTACTCGATGTCTGAAATCAAATAAAAAACAGCACTTGAGCTGGGCGTGGTGGCACGCGCCTTTAATCCCAGCACTCGGGAGGCAGAGGCAGGCGGACCTCTGTGAGTTTGAGGCCAGCCTGGTCTACAAAGGGAGTCCAGGACAGCCAGGCTGTTACACAGATAAACCCTGTCTCGAAAAAACAAAAAACAGCACTTGACCCAATATATCCTGTGTGTGTGGTTTTTTTTTTTTCATTCACTCATTCATACATACAATTCATGGTAAACTTTAAATCAGACACAGTAAGAAATTAACAATAGTAACTAGGCTGGGCATAGTGGCACTTGCCTTTAGTCCCAGCACTCAGGAGGCAGAGGCAGGTTGATCTTCTTGAGTTCGAGGCCAGCCAGGTCTACAAAGCAAGTACTAAGACGGCCAAAACCACACAGAGAAACCCTGTCTCAAAAAACCAAAAAATGAATAAAATAAAATAGCAACTAATAATAAAATAGAACCAAGACTGGTGGAATATGCCAGTAACTCCAGCATTGGAGATTGAATGTTTGACTCTACCCTGGGCTTCATAGCGACTGAGTTCAAGACCAGTTTTGCACTATATTGTGAGACTCCACCTAAAGAAACAAACAGGGCAGGTGAGAGGGCTGGAGAGAGGGCTCAGTAGTGAAGAGCATGTATACTCTTCTTGCAGAAAAAAATGGAGTTCAGTTCCCAGCCCCCGCATCTGGCAGCTGGCAAACCACCTTTAACTCCAGCTCTGGAAGGATCTTCTGCCCTCTTCTGGCCTCTGTTGGCACTGCACTCATGTGCACAAAACCACACAGACACATCCAACCTCCACCCACCCAGGCACACACAATCAAAGCAATAATAATTGTTCCAGCTGATTTTATGTCAATTTGACACGATAGAAGAATCATCTGAGAGTAGGAAACCTCAACTGAGAAAATGTCTTCATAATACTAGTCGTAGGGCATTTTTAAAATTAGTGATTGATGGAGGGGGAGACCCAGCCCATTGTGAGTGGTGCTGGCTTCTATAAGAAAGCAAGCTGAGTGAGGCATGAGGGCAAGACGCCTCTGCATTGGCTCCTGCCTCCAGGTTCCTGCCCATTGTGAGTTCCTGCCCTGACTTCCTTCAATGATGCATAAGAGAATGAAACTGTTTCCTCCCCAAGATGTTTTTGGTCATGGTGTTTCATCACCGCAGTAGTAAAACTCTAACTAAGGCAAATATGAGCCATGAACCTTTAATCCCAGAACCAGGGAGGCAGGAACAGGTTGATCTCTGTGAGTTTGAAGCCCATCTGGTCTATATAGTGAGCTCCAGGCCAGCCAGGGCTACACAGTGGTGTTCCCGGTTTAATTCCAAAGCATTTTATAAACTAGGTGTGGTGATACATGCTCAAAATCATCCTTGATTTTATATCAAATAAAGACCAGCTCTCATTAAAGAGACCCTGTCACAAAACAAAACAAAGCAAAGCAAAACAAACAAACAAAAAAATCCCCCAAAGGCCCGATCTTTCCTACATAGTCCAGGCTGGTGTTGAACTTGTGGCAATCCTCCTGGTTCCCCCTCTGGACTGCCCTGATTACAGGCTCGTGCCACCAAACCCAGTTTGACTCTACTCATTTCAGTCAAACCCACTTTCCCAGCCAAAGTCCCTGTTCATGGCTCAAGTCTTCCTAGGGGTTGATAAAACAAGCAATTCCTATTCCCTTTCTAGTCTCTGCACTGTAACCGAAAGTAATAAGGACAAATTATCCTAATGTGATGGCTTACATTCACTTAAATTAAGCATTCTGCTTCTCAATCGATGTAAGCACACCCCAAGTGTTTAACAAGGATGCGGGGTTAGTGGTCAACCGTCAGCAGGCACACAGAGTATTTCCCAGCACTCGGGAGGCAGAGGCAGGTGGATCTCTGTGAGTTCAAGGCCAACCTGGTCTACAAAGCGAGTACCAGGACAGCCAGAACTACACAGAATAACCCTGTCTCAAAAAAACAAGAACAAAAAAAAACAAAACAAAAAACAAAAAGAAAGAAAAGAATAAAAGCCAGGAGTACCAAGCACCAGTCGTAGGCCTCTGACTTTCTCTTTTCTGGGCACACCTCCCTCTTCTACATCACCACTCTCCCATTTTGAGGAGTCTCACATGCAGTCATCTGGATTTCTGCTCCATCCTGGCCCTAACTCTATGCCTTACCTCTTGCTGCTCCAGCAAACTTCCAGCAGTCACCTAATCTAAACATGAACCTTCTTATGGGGTCTAGATTCACACCCTGGAAACCAGCCACTTTAACTCTTGTAGTTCCAGGAAGAGCACCGTGGTGAATGCCTTTAATTCCAAGACTTGGAAAGCTGAGGTAAGTGGATCTCAAAAGTGAGTTTGGCCAGTAGGCTCTACATAATGAGTTCTGGGCTAGCCAGGGCTACATAGCAAGATCTTGTCTAAAATAAATGAATGAATAAATAAATCCAATTTCCAGGATGCTTTGGTCCTTATGACTTCAGGGCCTTTTGTATATGCTGGCTCAGTGAGAAAGGCAGTTAGTGGCCAAGCCTGACGACCTGAATTTGATCCCACAGTCTGCAAACACTCTATTGTAAACAAATCGAATCTAATAATAAAAAGAATGCCTGTTCCACCTGCTGATCCACAGTAAGTCTTTCAGGAAGCTTTCCTGTGCCCTGACTCTCCAGTGCTCTCCTAACAGGTTGAGGACACCACTGTCGCTGACACGCCACCACACTGAATGAAGATTTCTTCTTCTCTCCCACTGTACTTCCAGTGCCTTGAGGACATGCGTAATATGCTTCTCTACCGTGTACAGCAAAATGCTTAATATGTAGTAAGGAGCTGGGAAGATGGCTCTGTGAGTAATAGGCATGAGGACTCAAACCCATGTTAAACAGCCAGGCATGGCTGGACAGTGGTGGTGCAGCCTTTAATCCCAGCACTAGGGAGGCAGAAGCAAAGGCAGGCAGATCTCTGAGTTCAAGGCCAGCCTTGTCTACAGATTGAGAATTCCAGGACACCAGGATATCCAGGGCTACACAGAGAAACCCTGTCTCAAAAAATAAAAACAAGGGCTGGAGAGGTGGCTCTGTGGTTAAGAGCACTGTCTGCTCTTCTAGAGGTCCTGAGTTTAATTCCCAGCAGCCACATGGTGGCTCACAACCATCTATAATGGGATCTGATGTCTTCCTCTGTCATGCAGGCTCTATATGAAGATAGAACCCTCATATACATAAAATAAATTTTAAAAATCTTAAAACAAAACAAAATGCCAGGCATGGTGATGAACATCTGTCACTGTACTTGGGTGTCAGGGACAGGAGGATCTCTGGAGCTTGCTGACCGGTCAGTCTAGTAGAATCAGCAAGATCCAGATTCTGCTGTGATTGCTTAAATTTAACTAAAACTTAAAATCGGGCCTCAAGATCACATTAGCAAAATCCCAACTGTTTAATCACAACCACATGTTGTTAGTGGCCAGTATGAGGTAGTGACAAAGGTGGGGAGAATCTAAGGAAGACATCGAAAGTCAGCCTATCACCTCCACACACAGGTATGTGAATGAATGCACACACACAAACCTGGCACTGTCCCAGAAGACTGCTTACCTGGAGGTTACTGACTGGACTCTTTCTGTGTGCCCCACCCCCACAGGTGCTGGGGTTACCCATAAGTGAAGGACATGGCTCCCCTCTGAGAGAATTCAGAGGACACTGACTGGAGTCTTCAGCAAAACCAGGAGAGGAGTCCATCTGCAAATGTGTCCTCCAATTACCTCACAGCATTGCCTGTCCCCACTGGGGACTTTGACTTCAGTACTTTGTTACTCTGCCCCATCTTCCTATTATGAATCTCTTTCCTTCAAATTCATGTATTGCGTTATAAAGCTGTTTGAGTCAGGATGCTAAAGGCATGGGCCACTACTGTTGTCCAAATTACCATGGGTTTAAAGGTTAATACTGTCAACATGATGGGATTTGGTTTAGGTTTTGTGTTTTGTTTTGGTTTGGTTTGGTTTTTTGTGACAAGATCTCTCTGTGTAGTCTTGGCTGTCCTTAAACTCCCTATATAGACACAGCTGGCCTTGAACTCACAGAGAGCAATGTGATAAGTTGCCATGACTCCTGCTGCCATAACTCCCCAGACATGATTGATTGAGTGTACTTTTGAATTGTGAGCAGAAATAAACCCTTCCTTCTATAAGGTGCTTTTGTTGGGTATTTTACCATTGTTTATTTATCGTGTGTGTGTGTGTGTGTGTGTGTGTGTGTACATGTAACAGGGGTCAGTTTTCTCCCTAACATATGAGTTCCAGGAATCAAATTCAAATTCAGGTCTTCAGCTTTGGCAGCAAGAGCCTTTACCCTCTGAGAAATCTACATAATCCCATGTCCAGCTCTTTTGTCATGGCTCCCAGGCAAGTATGTAATACAAAAGGCATGGGCTGCTATCGCTATTCTCTGGGGCTCTTTTCCCTTCCTCTTGTTGGCAGGCAGCATCTCCCTTTTCTCCAGGGCTCTCGCCTGTCTCCCCTCTCCATCACCACCGCCCACCCTCTACTCCCTCCCACTCATGTTGAGGAAGAGGAAAGAACAGAGTGAGGCTCTAAGGTGGCGGGGACACTAAGCTCCTCGCTAACTGCCCTCCTGCATCTGCAGTGAGATCTGGCTGACGCAAATCTGTTGCCATGGAAATGGAACTGCTGGCTGGAGAAGAAGGAGGACCCACTGATGATGTTGCTGCAAATGGTTGCCCAGCCCTGCCCGGAGGAGATCACAATAGTCTTAAAAAAATAACAAGGGAGGCTAGAGAGATGCCTCCATGGTTAAGAGCCCTTGCTATTCTTTCAGAGGGCCTGGGTTCAGTTCCTAGCATCTACTATGGACAGCTGTGTGACTCCAGATCCTAGAGATCCAATGTCCTCTTCTAGCCTCGACAGACATTCACACACATGTGAACATTATACTCACACAGATAAATGTGCATGCACATAAGCAAAAATAAATTTAAAAATTAAAAAGGAATTAAAAACAGAAGCTGCACCAGGCACGGTGGTGCATGTCTTTAATGCACTTGGGAGGCAGAGGTATGCAGATTTCTAGGAGTTCAAGGCTAGCCTTGTCTATGTAAATGAATTCCATGCCAGTTGGAGTTACATAATGAGACCCTGTCTTAAAATAAAACAAAACACCACCACCAACAAAACCATCCACAACCACAGCAAACTGGAAGCTGGGGCTGGGAGTATAGCTTAATTAGTAGCACGGCTACCTAAAACCCATGTTGCCTTGAGACCTATCCCCAGTACTTCATCAGTGTGAATGTGGTGGTTCATGTCTATAATATCAAAACCCTGGAGCTGGAAGCAAGAGGATTAGAAGTTCAAGGTCATCCTTGGCTGTATGAGTTTGAGACCAATCTCTTAGGTTACATGAGACCCTGTTTAAAGAGAGAGAGAGGTGGGAATCTGGACCCCTTTCACTGGGTCAAGGTGACAATACCCTTCTTCCTCTAGGCTTTTGGGAAATGTCTAGGGTATCCAGGCTAAGGTGGACAGTGAAGACCACTGCCAAGTGTGGCTGAAGGAACCAGGCCCAGTGCACCCCCTACTACTCATCCAAGTTCATCTTTCATGTTTGGGAGTCCAGAGGAATACAGAGCCTAGGAATACAGAGCATACTCACCAAGGCAAGGGCTTGGAGGCACCTCCAAGTGCCCTCAAGTGCCCTAGAACTAAGCTGCCAAAAACAGAAAGAAGGTACAACTGCCTCAAAAACATGGCCCCAGTTTCCTACCAGGCCTCCATTGTTTTCCCATGATGCATGTGAGAGATGGAACATTCTAGAAAGTGACTACTGTGGCCTTTTCATATAGCACATGTAGGTGGCCAAAAACACTTGCCAAAACACATGTGTAATGGTCTAAATAGCATAAAAATCCACCTGCCTCTGCCTCCCAAGGGCTAGGATTAAAGAGGTGGAGACAGGAGGATCAGGAGTTCAAGACCATCCTCAGCTGCATAGTGAGTTCTAGGCCTGCCTGGGCTACATAAGACTGGAGTGGTGACACATGCTTATAAACCCAGCTGGGGAAGCTGAAGTAGGTGGATCTCTGGATTCCAGGCCAGGATGGTCTACAGAGAGAGTTCCAGGACAGCCAAGGCTACACAGAGAAACCCTGCACTGAAACGCATTAATTCATTAATTATGTATTTCTTGTAATTTAAATCACATAATTTCTAGATAGTATAACCTAATGGACCAGGGTGTCCATTCCCAGATGAATTCTATGTTGAATTTCCAGGAGCGGGTGTGGGGTGTGGGGTGGGGTGTGTGTGTGTGTGATTGCTGTTAAAAATGCAGAATGCCCACAAAATCCTCTAATCATGCCCCAAACGCAGGTTGTTCTTTCCTTTTTAATTTACTTCGTGGCTCTGCTGTTCTCAATCTGCACCAGGCCCCTTCTTCCCCCACCACTCTTTAAATGGGCATACGTGCTGTGAAGAATGACGGCTTTTTTTTTTTTTTTCAGCTGCTCACAACCCACCGGTCTCAGACAATTCTCGAATCTTGGTCGTTTGTTACTCCTAAAATGGGGGAGGAAGGTTGGTGTTGATCTTTTCATCATGGAGAGAGATGGGTCCCCTGGTGAGTCTGGGGAAAAACCTGTTGGCTCAAGGTCCCATTTACAAAAAAAAAAAAAAAAAAAAAAAAAAAAAAAAAAAATCATTCCCAGGGAGGAAATGGTAGACTGACCTCCTGGGTTTAGTACCCACGCCACCCATTAGCCAACGCAATCACGGTGGAAATCTCTAGAAAAGGTGACATCTTAAAGCAAAAGCTGTACCCCATGCAGGAAAGGGGGCGGTTCTCCCTCGGGGTGGCTGGGGTGCCATGACCTCTCCCTGCCCACCCTGGCCTCCCTGCATGCATCCACGATCCCTATTCCTCCCCTAGTGAGTACCAATCTCAAGCACGGGGATGGATGCACTTCCCAGGGCAGAGTGATGGAGGCAGGCATCGAGAGGGAAGCAGGGAGACACAAGTGCCTGTGCATTTCTGGGTAGAGGGCTGCTCGGTAGGAGCAGAATGCACCGAGTCATCTCTGTAGCTCAGGTACCGGACAGTATTGGACAGATCCAGGCAGGCTGTGGCTTACCTGCGGCTACCCTCGCCGGGCCCAAAGGCAGGAGGCAGGCAAGCCAGAAGACAAGGCCGAGGTTGGACCACACATCGGTGGCCTTTGCCATGGCGCAGCGTGGATGCCGAAGGGAGCTGGGCAGATGCGCAGGGAGCTGGGTTGGAGCTCCGCAGTGGCGGCTCCGTATGGCAGTGCGTGGAGACGTAGCGAACGCCTGTCCCCGCCTGCAACCACCTCCGCCCACTCAGCCCTCTCCAAGAGTCCCTCCCCTCTAGGGGTCGCAGAGGTCGTCCTTGTTTCATCAGGTGCGCATGCTCCGTCCCGGCATCGTGCTTCTGTCTGGTCCATAGCCATCTTTCCAGCCTGAAACAGGGTCTTTTTTTACTGAACCTCTAGCTCACCAAGTTGGTTAGACCAACGAGCAAGGAGCCCCTGGAATCTGCCTGCCTCCATTCCTTCCTAGAGCTGGGGCTACTCACCATGCCTGACTTTTACATGGATGCGGGTGATGTGAACTCAGATTCTCATACGTGCACAGCAAACAACCCACCAAGCCCTCTCCCTAGTCCTACCATCTCTTACTGTCCTAAGTTTTCACTACGTGGTATAGACTTTGCACTTACAGAACATCTCCACTCGAACTAGCACAGTTCCTTGGAGACAGCCCTGTTGAAGGAGAATGCACAGACTTAACGGTTGTTGATTGATTTTGGTTTTGCTCTTTGAGGCAGGTTTTCCACTGTGTACCTTAGGCTGGCCTGGAACTCACTTTGTAGCTGTTGTATAATTTTCTTCGTGGGAGGGCACCTGCTACTTCCCTCCTCCTAAGGTCCAGCCAAAGTTTTCCCTTGCATAGATGGAGTTCCCGTGCTTCCATTAAGCTTCTACATTCTACAGATTGTAGTACCTCCCAGGGCCACAATCCCACAGATGATTAGGGCAGAACTGCATACAGCTAGCAAGGAAAGGAGGGTCCAGTGACCTTCCTCATACTTGTCCTTCTATGAAGGAACCCCGACAGTCAACAGGCCCAATCTTGAAGGTCCCTGGCAAGTAGTTGCAGTTTCTCTGATGAAGATAACGAATATCAAGCTCAGAGGACCCATGGACAGACAATAGATTATGGGTAATAGAACCTCATTCATTTTAGCAGTGACCTGTTTGGGCTAATGTAATTTTTCTGGGTAATAGAAAGTTCATGCTTATTTATCTCTGTACATGTATGTACATGTACATACATATACATGTATGTATATGTGTAGTCGAATGCATGCTACAGTGTATGTATGGAGGTCAGAACTGAGTCACTCCTTATATCACCTGGGTCCAGGGGAATCAAACTCAGGTCATTAGGCTGGGCAGCAAGTCTGCCAGCCCATCTTGTTTACCCCTCACTCTGTTTTTGTTCATTATGACCTTTTGAAAGCAGGCTTATTCTATCTATTGATCTTAGTAAGGTTGTGTAACTATCTTTTGGTCACAGATGGCAGAAGCCCCGGGGTTCATATTCCTACTGAGGCAGGGAAAAATCTTGGCAACATGAGAAGGGTAAAAGAGTTTTCTTATTTTAGAACCTGGTTGAAACCTCTTGGCTGGACAGAAGCAAGAATCCCTGAACACCTGCATATATATATATCATGTATATTCATACAGACAACATGCATGCACATTAATACAAATTTTAAGGGTTTTTTTTTTTTTTGGTTTTTCAAGACAGTGTATACCTGGCTGTCCTAGACTCACTTTGTAGACCAGGCTAGCCTTGAACTCACAGAAATCCGAGCACCTCTGCCTCTTGAGTGTGGGGATTAAAGGTGTGCACCACTACTGCCCAGCTAAGATAGTTTATAAAAGAACTCCATGGGCTGGAGAGATGGCTCAGCGGTTAAGAGTACCGGCTGCTCTTCCAGAGGTCATGAGTTCAATTCCCAGCAACCACATGGTGGCTCACAACCATCCATAATGAAATCTGGTGCCCTCTTCTGGCCTGCAGATATACCTGAAGACAGAACACTGTATACATAATAAATAAATCTTAAAAAAAAAAAAAGAACTCCAGCACAATTAACAACTGCTTAAGACCTTTCTCCCTTCCTAGTTATAAATCTGAAGTTTTCTAAGATTCTCACCAGAACATCTATTTTCAGGAAATCTACATGGACTAAATCCTGTCTGAACTTTTGTAACTTCTGGTTTTACTTTATCAGATTATAATTCCATCCTAGGCATGTGAAGATCCACTTATAAAAAAGAATAGATGAGGAGTGTTTCTTAGCAAACTTTAGAAAAAATATTTAATTTTCTTTTTATTTATGTATGTATCTGTGTGAGTCTATGTGCACTTGAGAGCAGGCATCCACAGAGGCCAGAGATGGTATTGGATTCCTTGGAAGAGGTACAGGCAATTGTAAGCAGGGATGCTGCGAACCAATCTCAGGTACTCTGGCAGAGCAGTAAGTGCTTTTATTTATTCATTTATTTTAGGTGTGTGTGTGTGTGTGTGTGTGTGTGTGTGTGTGTGTGTGTGTGTGTTTGAGACAAGGTTTCTCTGTGTAGCCCTGCCTATCCTGGAGCTCACTCTGTAGACCATGCTTAGCCTTGAGCTCACAGAGCTCTGCCTCTGCCTCCTGAGTGCTGGGATTAAAGATGTACATCACCACACCCAGCAATTACAGACAGCTGTGAACTGCCATGTGGGTGTTGGGATTTGAACCCAGGTCCTTTGGAAGAGCAGCCAGTGCTCTTAACTGCTGAGCCATCTCTCCAGCCCCAGTAAGTGCTTTTAATTGCCAAATTGTTTCTCCAGCTCCTATTAGCAGTCTTTTGAGATGAGAGCTACCAAAATGGTATATATGGCTAATGCTAACATAATTGCTTACTCTCCTCTGAGGGGTCCATACTCACCCTTGGTTATATCCTACTTTTTATGGCTCTCACTTAAGAACCACATACCTCTACAGAGATATGTATTTTTTTTCTTCTAAGCACCTCTCTTTATCTTAATCCTTTGGATTAAGCCTATATTAAGATATTTTTAACAAAGGGCTAGAGAGATGGCTCAGTGGTTAAGAGCATTGGCTGCTCTTCCAGAGGACCTGGGTTCAAATTCCAGCACCCACATGGCAGCTCACAACTCTATAACTCCAGTTCTAGAAAAATCTGACAAATTCATATAGACATACATATAAGCAACCAACATAATATAGATATAGATAGATATGGTATTAGATATGAAGATATGTATATATCTTCATATGTATGTATATATATATATAAAATCTTTAATAAAATCTTTGACTCAGAGTAGCAAGACAGAGCATTGGGTAAAGGTTGCCATGCTTCAGTCTGAAAATCAAATTCAATCTCAGGGACCCACATGGTAGAAGGAGAGGATTGGCTCCTATTAGGCTATGAAGTCTGCTGTGGCATCTCACCAGTCTGAATAAACTTTTTGTCTGTATGGGTTTTTTGTTTGTTTTTTTAAACAACCTGGTGTTATGCCACACACCTTTAATCCCAGCACTCCACTTGGGAAACAGGCAGGTGGACCTCTGAGTTCAAGGCTAGCTTAGTCTACAGGGTGAGTTCTGGGACAACCAGTGCTACACAGTGAGATTCCTAATTTCTATTTTGAGTGGAATGGAACAAACACAAAAACAAAAACCAAAGCAAACCCTCCAAATCTACTTCATCATAAACTTACTGGTACTGAAGTTCTTTTTCACGTAGAAGCCACAAATTATGGTTTAACCTGAGTCCAGGTCCCTGTAAATTTAGGGATACTCCTCAGGCTCCTGAAGGTGGCATTGTGGAGCTGTCTTTTTTCTCCTTACAAATGACACTACTACACATTGTCCTCTATTGGAAATGTTACAGAAGGAAGTGAGGACCAGTGGGCATATGGTATGTTTCTAAATCCTATGGTAAATTGGAGGGGTCAAAATGGAATTTAGGATGTTTAACTTATCATGGCTCCAGTCCTGCATGACCGCTCTATCAGGACAGCTAGACCTGTCAGACCTCAGGACACCACATTACCCTGTTGAAACCCACCAGAGACAAGCTGCTGGAATATTGATTTACTGTAGTGGAAAGTTCATCACAGGGAGAAGAAAAAAAAAACCGAAAAAACTCATCGTTCAGCCTTAACCTGTAAACCATAGGCCTGTGGATCAGGGACCCAAGCAGAGAAGGGATGACATTTTAGTGCCTTTTCAAAATCTCAGGCTCAGACTGGGTGTGGTGGCATGTCTGTTATTCTAGCACTGAGGAAGCTGAGGCGGGATTGAGAATTGAAGGTGAGCCTGGGCCACATACTGGATAGTCTCTAAACTGGAAGGTGGGGAGAGATGGCTCAGCAGTTGAGAATATTTACTGATCTTTTAGAGGACCTGAGTTTGGTTACCAGTACCCATGTTGAGTGGCTCACAACCAGTAGCAACTCCAGCCCCAAGAGATCTTTTCTAGCTTCCACAGACATCTGTACTTATGTGCATCTGTGTGTAGGTACATATCAGTGCAGGTTCTTAAAGAGGCCAAAGAGGGCACCATATCCTCCAGAGCTGGAGTTACAGGTGTCTGTAAGCCACACAAGTCAACATGAATACTGGGAACTGAATTCGGCACCTCTACAACAGCAGCAGATGGTTAACCACTGTACCCTCTCTGCAGTTGATAATCTTGGGTATTTCTTATCATGATGCAAAGCTCAGCAACAAGACATCCATTATAGACCTCAATGCGTCACTTCTGATCCTGCTGCCTTTTTATGTTGCATCAACCTTTTTCCAGTGTTCTGCAATTTATTTTATTTTTATATGCATGGACATTTTGTCCTCATGTACTTCTGTGTACCACTTGTGTGCCTGGTGCTCACATAGGACAGAAGCTGGCATTGGATCTCCTGGAACTGGAGATACAGACAGTTACACACACACTGCCACGTGGGTGCTGGGAATCGAACCTGAATTCCACCTAAGTCCGTTGGTGAACCAATGAGTTTATTTGGCTTATTTATAGAGCAAGGGCGAGGGGTTACTTGCAGAAGTGTGGCTGACCTCCAAACAACTGCATCTCTGCAATGTCCCACCTCCATTATGAGTGATGACTGCATGGAAACCCCATTGGTCAACCTTCTACTTTCTTTATACTTTAGAACATATATCCCAGGATCACTTACATCTAGGAGTATGCAGGAGAGGGTCTTGTAACCCTCCCCATCCTTTTTATACTATTGATATTACTATAGACATGGCCATCATTGCATTGCTCCTTCCTGATTGCCAAGGCCCCTGGGCCTCTGTAGTCTCTAACTGCAAGGCAGCACTGGGGTAAACATGTTATGCCCAGAGGAAAATAACTAACTGCCTTGCAGCACTTCACTTACCAAGTATTGAGAGTACAGGCAAGAGCAAGTTTGAGATGAAATCCAGGCTTCCTACATGCTAGACAACCATGCTACCTTCTGAGTGCAGTCGGTGTTATTTCAGTTGAGCAAGACTTGATGCCCTTGAGGGAAGAACATTCCAAACAGGCAGATGAGCCTCAAAGGACCTAAGACAGGAACATTGTAGGTGGATGTCAAGCACAAAAAGACCCTCGTAGCTGAAAGGTGATCCTTTCAGGCTGGGTTGTGTGGCTGGCAGGCAAACAGGCAGGCAGGGCCAGAACACCTTGGACTTGTATGAACTGCAAAGTCTTTGCAGGTTTCTAAGCAGGGAGACTTGATCCAATTTACCTAACAGGGATGATGTTGACCCTGTTCCTAACCTGGGAATCAGGAGACAAACAAGCAAACCCCTAACAATGAGATTGTTGGGTTCTGGGTGGAAGCTGAGAAAGCTCACTTCAGATACAGCGGCTTAAAAAGGAAAGCTTTATTTTCTGAGCACTCAGGGAGGTGGCCAGTTCGAGATCTGAACCAAGTCCCCAAAGGGAGGTTGTACAACATTTTTAAAGGTTGGGAACACAAAATAAGGTGGTGGTGGGGGGCTGGGCACCTACCTTCAAGGTCCTTAACTCATCCTCCTAGACATTCAGTCCAGAGCTCAGAGTGATAAGGGGACAAAGGAGCAGGTCAGCTGCATGTAGTTAATTAGGGCATAACAGGCAATTGGTTATATATATATATATTACAATTTATGCATAACTTATGGTTTAGATAATGACAATTTCTATATTCTTTATCAATTGACAGAAAATATTAGGAGAAGTGGGAGTTGGTTTCTGGCCCTGGGAACATGAATTTTTTGACTCTGCCAGCAAGATGGAAAAGTTGTCCTTGAGATGTCTGGACTCAGACAACTGTCCCTTTACATGATTTCCTTGGTAAAAAAAATCTCTATACTATGAGAGAGGAGAGGAGTTTTGTTAATGATAGAGCTAAAACCAATTATAGGTATTTATGATGTGCAATTAAGCTGAACTTTATCAAAGTTTATCAAGATTTGCTCCCTTCCTTCCTTCCTTCCTTCCTTTCTTGACAGGCTCATACTAGGTCGACCAGGTTGGCCTCAAATTTAAGCTCCTCCTGTCTCTGCCTCCCAAGAGCTGGAATTAAGAGGGTATACTACCACACCCCACAAGTCTTTCTTTTGTAAAATTTAATTTGTTTATTATTACTGTGTACATGACACCTGTATGTGAGTGTGCCTGGACACCCACCCCTGTGCAAGTCAGGGGATAACTTTGTGGAGTCAGTTCTCTTCTTCCTTCACATGCGTTCTGGGGATCAAATTCAGGCCCGTAAGCCTTTTCAGCAAGAACTTAGTTTCTACTCCAGAGCAGTAATGGGGTAAACAAGTTATGTCTGGAAGGAAGTAACTGCCTTGCAGCACGTCACCTACCAAGTATTGAGAGTATAGGCAAGAGCAAGTCTAGAATGAAACCAAGGGCTTCCTTTTTGTGTACTAGACAAGCAGTCTACCCTTTGAGCTACAGTTCTGCAGGTAATCTGCTGAGCGATCTGACCTGTCCTACCTTGTTTTTCTCCCAAATGATACAAAACAACTCCCAGGGTACTGATTTGATCCCTGTTAAGTCCTTCTCAAACTTTAGATCTGCCACTTTTGGAGGTTGTGATGGGGGTGCATAGACAATTTCTTGAAGGAAGGAGGAAAAAAATGTCATTAAAACAATTTTCCATATTCCCAGGGTTTCGGGTTAATTTGCAGGCAAGCAAGGTCTGCTTATTGCCAAGTGCGAAAATATATCAATTTAGGTTCAGAACACGAAGACCCTGGTGGTTCAAGGTTTCAGAGTAGGAACAGGAAGTTGCAGGACGTAAATACCAGGAGCCTGGAGGTAGTGGGATTTAGGTCATTTACATGTTGTTCGTCAAAACCCGGTAACTATGGTTACTGAGCTTGTCTCACTGTTAGTGGCGGTCACAGAATCCACCTACTCGGTAGTGGAGATTTGATAGTTCTTGTCTCTTGCAAAGAAAGGCCTCTTCATCCAGCTTGTGCTGCCTCATTTCTTCCTGTTCCCCACGATGTTTCTTCATTGCTCCGGCCTGGCTTGAGGTCTGTCTCCTTCCAATTTTGTCTTGGATGGAGTGCATCAGCTACAAGCAGGACAACCGTGGTTTTCCCAGGGTTAGGGTGACCTAGCTGCATAACACTCGAGCTTGCCTTTAATCTAACAGGCTATCAGACTATCTGCCACTTTCCCAAAAGCTTTCCTTGCCACTTCCTGGTTGCACGAACTACAAAGACTCTTCGGCGGCTGAGAACACATATCGGCCGTAAAGAGCTGGCCTGGTGAATGTGAGGTCCTAAGTTCAACACCCAGCATTTCAGGAAGATGAAAAAAATAAAAAAATCTCAGGGAGGGGAGTCCAGCCCTGAAGGACACACACACACACACACACACACACACACACACACACACACACTGTGGACCAGTGGACCAACTGGAGAGGTATTTTGGATGTCCATCATTCTTCAGCCTGTCTCTCTCTCTCTCTCACACACACACACACAGACACACACACACACACTCAGTCTAACTGTGGACCAACTGGAGAGGTATTTCGGATGTCCATCAATCACTCTTCAGCCTGGCTCCTGCGAGGAAAAGGGACACAGGGGATCACGATTCTTGAAGCTGCAGCAACCTACAGCCCCATAGGCCTAGGTACTCAGCAGCTAGGTCACCCCTAGGCAATGATTTAAAAGGACAGAGTGCCCACCCAAGCGACCGCCCGCCCCTCCTGGCCCCGCTGCCCGCCCAGGCCGCACCCACTTGGGGGCGGTGCGCCCGGGTTTAGTTCTCGGTGGGCGGACGCCGAGGCTTTAAGCAGGGGCGGGACTGAGCGTGGAGCAGCGGCGGCGTCGGCGGCGAGAGTTCTTGGTGACTTGGGCCCGGAGCAGGAGGATAGCCCGCAGGTCGCGGTAAGCGCGGGGAGGGCGGGCGAACGGCCCCGGGAGATGCACGAGCGTGCGTGTGCGTGGGTCAGGCGTGGGAGAGAGGTCGGTGCAACAAGACGGCCCCATGGAGAGGCGGGGAAGGATGTCCCGGCTTGGCCGAGGTCCCCCAGGCCTCACGGGAGCACTCCTTGGCTAGATCTGCCACACTGCAGCGTTTAGTCTTCCGCGGCGCCGGGCTGCGCTGGAGCGGACGGTCGGACGCGGAGCGCTAGCGGCCGCGGGTATTGTCCCTCGGCGTTCGCCGTAGCTCAGCGGCCTGCTGGGGGGCGGTCGCTGAGAGTCCCGGAGAGGACCGGCGACAAAAGGAGGGAATCCGAAGGCCGTTTGCGACAGGAAGGGATTGAGTGAGAAGTCGCTGGGCTGCGGCGCCCCACCAAAGCCATCCTGGCATCTGCGGGCCTCCACGCAGGCACCTGGCTCTCCGGGCCAGACGCTGAGAGTGAAGGTAGTGGCTACAGCACCCTCTGGCGGCTTGGAGGCGCGGTGTCAGGCTAGCCGAGCGTCCTGGGCTGGGCGGACCCGACGGAGGACAGCGAGCTATGGGGCCGTTTGCCTTTTCCTTACCTGGGTGGGGACTCCGTGGGTTCGTGGGCATCCAGGCCTGAGCCCATATCCTCCTGAAAACCTCAGAACCTCCTTCCACAGTCCACAGGCGGAATATGGTCTTCCCCTGCTGTCAGGGTCATGAGCCAGGGAGAAGCTAGGCCAGGCCGCTGGGAGGCTTGGGTGTGGGGGCTTGGAAGTGGGAAATTCAGTGAGTGGCATATAAAAAGGGGATTAAGGGTCGCAGTGTCGCAAAAGTTTGCGCAGATGTTTGGACTGTAGCTCAGAGGATATAGCCCACCAAAGACCCTGAGTTCAATTCCCCATAACGTCCTAAACCTGGGGTGATAGTACAAGGATTGGGGGGCTGGGGGTGGAGGCTCAAGAATCAAGGCCATCTCTTCCTAAGCCAGCTCTTCCTACCCGAGCTACCACCTCTACAACAGAAAAGTTAGATGAAGAAGTTTGGCCAGGATTAGAGCTTCTGTTATGTTCTTAAGAAGGCTGTGACACTGAGTCTAGTTAGCGGGTCATGGGTATTAGAGGCCTCCAGTGTTTGGAGGAGTAACTGGCAAGAGTTTGCCAAGTCAATGCAGCAAGGCTGATAGTATCCTTAGCTCTGGAGTTTTTTCTTTTCTCCCTATAAGCAGGGTCTCTGGTGCTATATAGGCCTGGCTGTTCTGGAACTCACAGAGATCCACTTCAAAATGCTGGGATTAAAGGTGTGCACCACCACACTCAGCCTTTTATCTTATTTTTATTGTTTTAGCATCCATTTGCTTGTGTATGAGTGTTGGGCGTGCACGTGGAGTTAGAGGACAACTTGTGGAAGTCAGTTCTCTCCTTCCACCCTGTAGTCACAGGTCTCAAGATAGGTCTCCACTTTACATTATGAGCTAGGGGTCAACATCCTGTTTCCAGTGCACTGAGGTGCTTTTAAAGCGTGCTTAGGGGCCAGTGAGATGGGTCGTTGGGTAGAAGTGCTTGCTGCCAAACTAGATGACTTGAATTCAATCCCTGAGACCCCCAGATGGAAGGAATGGGCTTCCCACAAGTTGTTCCCTGACCACCTCCTGTGCAATGTGGCACACACCTCCTTCCACCCCAATAAGCAAATGTAGTAATAAAAAGAAGGGTTCTTTGGGTGTGTTTTGTGCCTCAATTGTAGGTAAAATCCACAACTTCCTCTCTCTTTACAGTCTTTGAGAATGGTTTACTTATTTATGCAGTGTTGGGGCTAAGAGCCAGGAGAAGAGCTCTGCCACAGTGTGTGCATATTTTCTTTTGAGACAGAATCTCATGTCCTCATGGCTGGCCTAGAACTCACTATGTAGACCAGGCTGGTCTGTTGTCTCCTGAGTGCTGGGATTAAAAACGTTTGCCACTATGCTTAGTTGTTTTTATTTTTCTTAAACTGGTTGGAGGTGGAGGGGTGTTGAAGAATAGTGTTTCATGATCCGTGCAAATTACACAAAGTTTATACTTGAACGATGGTGATTGGCTTTTTGAACACAGCTGTTGTCACTCATTTATACATTTGTGACTCTTTCCTGACTACAGAACAATGGGGTCGCTGTGGTAGACATTGCACAGCTACAAAGACTAAAATAATTACTTTCTGTCCCTCACCCCCGACCACCACTTTGGAGATAGTGTCTCACGTGTCCCAGTGTCTCTTTGCTTCTCATATCAACCTCTGCTTTATGAAGTGTTGGGGATCAAACTCAGGGCTTCATAACCATCCTATGCAAATCCTGTCTCCACTGAGATGCAGCCCCAGCTCTCCCTCCATTCTCTATAGCTCTTTGTACAAAACGCTTGCCATCTCCTGGCTTGTTGAACGAAGGATATATAATGGGAAAGAAAACCTCCCATGTTGAAAAATGGTGTTTAAACAATAGATTTGGGTAAGCCTTGTATTGAACCACCATGTACAAAACAAAAACAGCCCACAGAGAACAGTGTTATAATCTGGGTTACTACAAAGCCAGTTAGGGGATTGTAGTAAAATGACTCAGCAGGTAAAGGTTCCTGGCACCAACCCTGATGAGCTGAGTTCGATTCCCTGGACCTCTGTGGGATTCTTCTGACCTCTACACATCCGTTGAGGCACAGGGGTCTCCCCCTCAACAGAATGAATGAATGAATGAATGAATGAATGAACGAACGAACGAACAAATAAACAAATAAATAAATAAATAAATAAATAAATAAATAAATAAATGTAGTTTTAGAGAGTACTTGAGTAAAATCTCACAGGTTACCAGCCCGTGACCTTGAAAGCTGCTAATGGGATGTATCTTTTCACAGGCTGGGTGAACTCATGGACTTGGTACTTCAGCTTTGAGGAAGAAACAAACCCGGGAGAAAGATGGCATTCGTTGCAACCCAGGGGGCCACAGTGGTCGACCAAACCACTCTGATGAAGAAATACCTTCAGTTTGTGGCAGCTCTCACGGATGTAAACACACGTGAGTCGATCCTCTTCTGCACACTGGGATAAACAGCAGCCTTAATGTTGACCTTGGTCTCCCCCCTCTGCCTGGTGGAGAAGCAAAATGATGAGTAATACTGCTGGAGCCCCACAGAGGCACAAGTGTGTGTGCGCGCGTGTGGTGTGTGTGTGTGTGTGTGTGTGTGTGTGTGTGAGACTGGTGGTAGGGACCTAGCCATGTGCCATCTTCCGGGCTATGACAGTGAAACTGATAAGATCTGATTGCTTCTCTTCGATTCTTAAATCTAGTGATTTTTTTTTTCCCTTAAACCTTCTTAAGACAGTTTCAGTGACCTGACACTTTGTTTTGCCATTTACAGCTGATGAAACGAAGTTGAAAATGATGCAAGAAGTTAGTGAAAACTTCGAGGTATGAGTTTTATGCTTTGCTGCTGCTTCTTTTTTGTTTGTTTTTTTAAGTTAAACTTATTTTGTGTCTGTGTATGTCCCTGCACATGCCGTGGTGCTGTATGCCTGCCACAGGACAATCTGAGGGAGTCTGTTTTTTTCTTCTATCATGTGGACCTGGGGATTGAACACTGGACATTTTGATGGCCCTGCAGTTTTCATTTTATTTTATTGTTGCCTGTACTTTCTCCTACTTTCACTCTGTCAATTTTTGTAAAAAGTTTATTATTTATTATATTCTTGTGTATAAGATGTGCAGGGGGTGGGGTTAGGGGGTGTACATGGCACCACAGTGTTTACGTGGAGGTCGGGACAGGATTGTGGAGTGGTTCTCTCCTTCTTTTATATGGGTTCTGGGTACTGAACTCAGGTCGTTGGGCTTTGCTAATTTGGGTGGGAGCTTGACCTGCTGAGTCATCTTGCCAGCCCTTTTCTTTCTAAAAGTTCTAGTTATCATTATTAATAATATATGATGCTGATGTGTTGGGAGAGGGGAGTACAGAAGTGCTGTGGTGTACACGTGACATTCAGAGCACAACTTGGGGAATTGTTTTTTTCCCTCCCCTTCCACCTTCACCTGAGTTCTAGATATTGAAATCAGGGCTTCGGGCTTACGTGGCAAACACGTCCACTGCTGAGCCATCTCTCTAGCCCCGTCTAATCCTTTTGTTGGTTTGTTTTTGACACAGAGGTAAATTGGTAATAGAGGTGTCCTGGCCTGGCATACTCCTGTAATTCCAGCAGTACGAGAGCTGAAGCAGGAGGATTGCCAGTGATTATTTAGTGCCAGCCTGGGCTACATGTACAGCACAACACCAGCCTGAGACATAGTGTGAAAGAAGTCTTTAGTTTTTCTAAACATTTACTTGTTTTGTGCCTTCATGTGTTTGGGCACATGCACACCATGAGATGCACGTAGAGCTCAGAGAACAATTTGCCTTCCACAGTGTAGGTTCTTCCTCAGGTTTGGCCATAAGCAGTCTTTACACTCTGAGCCATTTACCCCATAGAGTCTGTGTAACTAATTGCATTTCAAAAGGGAATTTGAAACTTTGTACAGAATATTGCTCATCTTTTTGTTTAGGAATGTTGGCTTTGTTTTTGGTTGCTGTGGCATATTTATTTATTCATTCATTCATTCATTCATTCATTTATTTATTTATTTTTGAGGCAGGGTTTCTCTGTGACAGACCTGGCTGTCCTGGACTCCCTTTGTAGACCAGGCCGGCCTCAAACTCACAGAGATCTGCCTGCCTCTGCCTCCTAAGTGCTGGGATTAAAGGCCTGTGCTACCACGCCCCATAACATTTTTATTTTTAAAAGATGGGTTCTCTTACGTGTTTTGACTTAAATGCATTCAAGTTCATGTTGTGATTCTTTATGTTCAGGTGGTAGCTCATCTGACTTGATGGGTTGCCTGTCATTTCTGATTTCAGTACTTAAGGTGTCTGTGATCTTGATAAAGTACTTGCTCCCTTCTGAGTTTCTCCTATTCCTGTGATTTTATATTATCCCACAGATCCCTCAGATTCTGTCTGTAAATGGTCTTTGATTTGTTTTTTAACTGGAAAATACTGATTTTTGAAAAAAACAAAAAAGGATTTTCATTCTATGTGTATTTGTACGAATGCCTGAATGGTGTACCACATGCATGGAGTGCCCACAGGGGCCTGAAGAGTGTCAGCCCCCCTGGAAGGAAGTGGAGTTAAAGGCACTTGTGTGGAGTTATGCGTCTGTAGGAAGGTCAGTCCAGGTCCCCTGTAAGAATAGTAAGCCTTCTTAACTGCAGAACTCTCTCCTGCTCTTCAGGAGGATCTATCTTTAGGGATACTATTGTCTCCAAACTTTTTTTTTCTAGTTTACTTCTTTGTATGTTTTTTGTTTTTTCGAGACAGGGTTTCTATGTAACAGTACGGGCTGCCCTGGAACTCACTTTGTAGACCAGGATGGCCTCAAACTCACAGAGATCCACCTACCTCTGCCTCCTGAGTGCTGGGATTAAAGACGTGCGCCACAATGCCCAGCTCTCAGTATGTTTTTAAAGTCACTGTTCTAGGTTTTCCATTGTGTTCCTTGAATTTCATTTCTCTGTCTATTCTCCATCTGCTCACACACTGTCTTTTGTTTTGTTTTGTTTTGTTTTACTTTTGAACAACCATGCATTTAATGACAGGGATACGGTCTGAGAATTGTGTCATTTGGCAGCTTTGTTATTTGGACATCATTGAGTATACTTCCCAGACACAGATGGGATAGGTCAGTTAGTCAACATAGCCTCTTTAAAAATTTACAGTTTGTAAATGTGCTTGCATTTGTAGAGGTAGAGGACAACTTGAAGGACTTGGTTCTCTCTTACCATGTGGGTCCCCAAAAGGTGCTGCTCAGTGGCTAAAACCTTTACCTGCTGAGTTGTCTCACCAGCCATCCTCTTAATATAATCAAGTTGTAGTAAACACAGAATGTTTGAGGCTACTGCCAGTGTGTAACATAGCAAACTGTTTTGACAGTAAGCAGCATTTAAGTAATGTTTACACTCAAATAATGACATGCCTGGTGAAATGTGCCTGTTTATCCCAGTAGAGCAGCATCATCTGACTCTTGTCTCAAAAAATTGAAAAAGCCAGTGGCCAGTTAAGCACAAAGTTCGTTTCCTGGTGGGGATGTGGAGTGCAAGGGCTGGAAACAGTTGTCTCCTTGAGTGTAGGCGTGTGGGTTATATGGGCTGCCCTGAGGGGCTTTCAGCCTTGGCTCCAGGAAGATATGCAGGGTGCCTGTGGGAAGCCCCAGGGCACAGTGGCCAGAGTTCATGCTGGCAGGTCATTATGTTCATCTGCATTAAATAAGCCGCAGCGTAAGGGACATGTGGATGAGGCCTGGTGCTTAGAGTCATGCTTGAGTGCTCTGGCCAACAGAAGACTGGTACCTCAAAAAAGTGGGGCTCCACCATGCAGAGGAACTTGGAGATAGGGTGGCTGAGGAGTGGCTTGTCCCATGGCTGCTGGCTCAGATATATCCACAGCTGTCCACAGTTGTTGCCTGGAAAATGGGAGGCCCAGCACTTCTGAGGGCTTCCACTGTCCTGAGTTCTACACCCAACCAAACCATGTGTACTAATGAATCTCACATCCAGTATGTCTTTAAAAAGAAAAAGGTAAGAAAGCATAGTGGAGTTAATATAGATTTTTATTATTGACATATATATATATACACACGTTATATATATATTATATATGTTAATAATAGAACTCATAGTACAGTTGTTTGTTCTTGGGTTTTATTCCCTGACACAGTGGTGTCTGCCGTACTTTATCTTAGAGCCAGCCTGTACTTGTTGCTGTCTCATTGCCACAAAGACAGTGGGCATTGCACCTGATGCTGTGGTGCTATGAGGTGATAAATAGGACTTTTTGGGGATTTTTACAGGGCTGCTGTCATGTGTATCCTTCATTATGTAGTACATGTTGATTTTTTTTTTGTTTGTTTTTTTGAGACAGGGTTTCTCTGTGTATCCCTGGCTGTCCTGGACTCGCTCTGTAGACCAGGCTGGCCTTGAACTCACAGAGATCTGCCTGCTTTGCCTCCCGAGTGCTGGGATTAAAGGCGTGCGCCACAATGCCTGGCTTCATATCGACTTTATAATGGCTGCTTTAAAGTCTTTTTTTTTTTTGAGACTTGGTCTCTCACCGTGTAGTCTTGGCTGGTCTATGACTCAGTATATATAGAGAGGCTTACCTGAAACTCAGAGATCTGCTTGCCTCTGCCTCTTCAGTGCTGGGATTAAAGGATTTTAACTATGAAGGTCAGCCTTGAATGTTCAGTACTTTTCAGGGCATTGGCATTTTGTTTTTGTTTTCCTTTGCTTAAATTTATTTATTTATTTTTGTTTAAATTACATTCATATGTATAATTTGCAGGAATGTTCTCTCCTACCATGTAGGTCCCAAGGATTGAACTTGGCTCATCATTTGTGGTGTAGAGTTCCTTGACCCACTCATCTTGCCAACCGTAAATGCATTTTAAGTGATGTGTGTATAGAATGATGTGCCAGGTGGTATTCTAATCCATGTGTACATTGTACTGTGTTTGTCTCAGTTAAACATATCTTCTCAAAACACTTTTCTTATGGAGAAAATATTCAGAATTCTTCGAGCCCCTTTACTTTTATTTATTTATCTATCTATTTATTTATTTATTGAGACAGGATCTCTATGCAGCCCTGTTTATATTGTAACTCGCTATGTGGACTAGGCTGGCCTCTAACTCATAGAAATCCATCTGCCTCTGCCGCCCAAGTGCTGAGATTAAAGGCTTAGGTCTTTCAGAGGTATAGAATGTTGTTACTGACAGTCGTCATATCCCCCCAGCAGTGTTTCTTTAGAACTTGCTCCCACTGATCAGCCTTTCTCTGTCTCTCTTCCATAGTCTCCCCAGCCTCAGGCACCATTCTTTGGTCAGCCTGTAAGAGTGTACATGAGTGAGGCTGTGGGACTTAGCTTTGTGTGTGGGTCATCTCACTTATACAGTGGTCTTGGGTGCTGTCCACCTTCTTCCAAATGGTGGGGCAGGGTCATGTTCTTTTTAATGGTCAACAGTAGTATTCCACTGTATTTGTGTGCCACATTTTCTTGAACCAGTCATTATTTGGTGGACACTTCTGTTGCTTCTATTTCTTGGCTCTTGTAAATTGTGCTGTGGTGAACATGGGAGGAGTGCAAACAACTGTGTGGGTGTGGTGCTGGGGCTTGAACCCAGAACCTCAGGCCTGCGAGGCAAATGGTCAACCATTGAGTTGTGTGTCTAGCTTGGCATGTCCTCCATGTGTGTGTCTTTGTGTGTGTGAGTCTTTGTGTGTACCACATGTATATGGATACCTGTGGATTCCAGAAGAGGATATTGAAGCCCCTTGAGCTGGAGTTACAGGCAGTTGTGAGCTACCTGCCATGGATGCTAGAAATCAGACTCAGGCCTCAGGAAGAGAACCGCAGAAAGCTTAACTCTGTTACCCCTTCCGTAATCCTTTTTAACAGTAAATTTTAGTACTTAATTCTCTTTATTAGATTTCAAATCTTAATGTACTTAAAAATGATGTTAGAAGCATCTGAAAGGATTGAGAATTACTGTCAGCTCTGGAAATGCTGAGCCATCTCAGTGGCTAAGAGTGTTGACAGCTCTTGCAGAGGACTTGGGTTTGGTTCCAGCTCACAGTGGCTTGCAATTTCAGTTCCAAGGGATCCCACACCCTCTTGCGACCTCCTTGGAAACTTGCATGCATGTGGTGCACATAAAAACTCAGGCAGGCGCAAGCACAAATTAAAAACCAAACAACCCCTCATGTTTTGTTTTCTTTTGAGATAGCTATATGAATTTAAAATGAAAATATGCATATAACTTATTGTGCCTTTCCTTTTTTTAATTGCCAACTAGAATGTCACGTCATCTCCTCAGTATTCTACATTCCTGGAACATATCATCCCACGATTTCTAACGTTTCTCCAAGATGGAGAAGTCCAGTTTCTTCAGGAGAAGCCGGCCCAGGTAATCTGCTAACAGTAGTGAAGAAAAAATGCCACACTGATGATCAGAACCAAATATGAATCAAAACAAATATGAATCAAAATAAAACCAAAGAACCGGGCGGTGGTGGCGCACACCTTTAATCCCAGCACTCGGGAGGCAGAGGCAGGCAGATCTCTGTGAGGTTAAGGCCAGCCTGGTCTACAAAGTGAGTCCAGGACAGCCAAGGATATACAGAGAAACCCTGTCTTGAACCCCCCCCCCCAAAAAAAAAAACATTTTAAAAAATAAAACCAAAGAATGAAAGGTTCACCAAAGAATGAAAAAGGTTTTGCCAGCAGGGTAACCACCCAGGACCATTCACTCCTTGGCTTCATTCATCTTTCTGTGGGTTCATTCATCTTTCTGTGGGTTCATTCATCTTTTCTGTTGGTTCAGTTACTTGGCATGTGCCAACTAGCGATGTATGCATATGTGGATTAGTCTGTGTTTGCTCTTGAGTTTTCAATCTACTTTAATCTACAAAATTGTAGGAAGTAGTGGAGTTTATTTGTTAACATAGTTTTGGGGATACTGAAGCTGATTTGTGTATATATTGTGGGTCTTCTAAGGTCAAGTACCTCTTGTCAGAGGGTGGTGCTGATGCTGGGTACAAGCAGCCATGTAACACGTGTATAAGGTTAAACCGTGAGTGTGGAACTTCATGTGTTTTACATTTGTGTGTTTCCCTGGCAGCAATTACGGAAGCTAGTACTTGAAATACTCCACAGGATACCAACCAACGAGCATCTTCGTCCTCATACGAAAAACGTTCTCTCTGTGATGTTTCGATTTTTAGAGGTAATCTTTGAGAATTCTCTTAATGGCTGTATTTAAAACATTTCATGATTTTTCTTAGGATAAAATGCAGTAGTCCAAGCTGGGCTTGGTGGACCACGTCTTTAATCCCAGCACTCAGGAGGCAGAGGGAAGCAGATATCTGTGAGTTCAAGGCCAGCCTGGTCTACAGAGAGAGTTCCAGGACAGCCTGGGCTACACCGAGAAACCCTGTCTTGAAAAAACAAATCAACAAAAAAAGTATATGCCAAGACACCTGGCTCTCTTCTTTTGAGACAAGGTCTGACTTTGCTGTGTAGTTCCTGTCTGGAACTTGCTGTGTAGACTAGGTGGCCTGCCTGTGTCTTCCGAGTAATGGGATTAAAGGGATGTGCTGCCATGCGCAGCAAGGTCTTAAGATTCTCAGGTGACTGCATTTGTTAACAAATCTTTTTGCTTTCTCCTGTCTTCACATGTTCAAAATCCCATTGAACCTTGGGCCCATGATATCTCAGCTCTGCCATTCCTAGCTGACCACATTGTCCACATTGTGTAAGGTATCTGAAGATCTGTCACCTCGAGGGTAGAATGTGGCTGGTCCATCCTCACAGAGCATAACATTAGCTTACACTTAGCCCCCCATCCAGTCCACAGTAGGTGCTCAGTAGCTGGTTGTTTCTTTCTTGGTCTTTTGGCAGCATGAGCATCCCTATCCCCCATACTTGAAAATGGGAGTGTTTTGGAATTTTTATTTTATTTTGAGTTTTGGAATGTTTGTATGTGCATAACTGGATATTTTAGGTCTATAGTCTGAGCCTAAATGTGAAATTTGTCAGTATATCATTGGCCCTTTCTGCAGATAGTGTAAAGGTAATTTGATGTCATTTTTTTAAGGGGAATCAGGAGCCCCCCATTTATTTATCTATCTATCTATCTATCTATCTATCTATCTATCTATCTATTTATTTATTTATTTATACATGCATTGGTATTTTGACTGCATGTGTATGTATCTGTGAGGGTGTTGGATCCCCTGGAACAGGAATTATAGATAGTTGTGAGCTGCCATGTGGGTGCTGAGAATTGTACCCGGGTCCTCTGGAAGAGTAGTTAGTGCTCCCAACCACTCGCTGAACCATCTCTCCAGCCCCTGATGTCACGTTTTTACTGTGTCTATGTTTGTTTTGATTTAGATCCATTACATGAAGTCAGGCATAGACTTTCCTAGTAGCAATATCTTGTCAGGTGCTCAAAAGGTGTAGTATTTTAGGACAGTTCAGGTTTTGGGTTTTTTGGATCAGGAATGAGCAACTTGTATTTCCAAGCAGTGAACCACTTTTTTGTTGTTCATTTCAGGTAGGATGTCATTTAGCCATCAAAGCATCAATTCAGGTTTAATTCATGACTGGGGATGTAGCTCAGCTGGTAGAGTGCTTGCCTAGCATGCCTGAAACCCTGGTATTCCATCCTAAGTACCACATAAACCAGGCTAGGCAAAGCACACCTGTTAGCCAGCACTTAAGAGTTCAAGGTTATCCTTAGACATGTAGTGAGTTCCAGGCCAGGCCTAGGCTACATGAGACCCTATGTCAAAAGAGGGGGAAGAGGCAGCAGTAATTCATGATGTGACTTGCCCTCTGTGTCATATGCTAGTTCACCTGTCTTGGAGTTACTCTGACATGTTGGTTGGATGCTGCTCAAATGCTCCACAAAGACCTTGACTCTTTTTCTCCAGGACAATTGTATCTAGGAACTGTGATTTTCAGCAAATCAAATGTAAGCTGGTGATTCAGGTGTTGGGTAGAGAAACATGAAAAATGCCTAGGCTGTTTTTGTTTTTTGAGATGGGGTCTCATTCTGTACTCTGGGTTAGCCTGGAGCTCACTGTAGATCAGGCTAACCTCACACTTAAAGAGAGCTGCCTGCCTCTGCCTCCTAAGTGTGCCATCATGCCCATAGACAGTTTGCCTTTAATCTTCAGATTAAAATGTCTTCAGAAACATAACTTGATTTTCTTGTTTTTTAAAGACGGAAAATGAAGAAAATGTTCTTATTTGTCTAAGAATAATTATTGAGCTACACAAACAGTTCAGGCCACCAATCACGCAAGAAGTAAGTTGTTCATCACATTTATTATTTGTTTATTTATTTATTTGTGAGCATGTGTGTATGTGTGACATGTGACACATGCAGGGGGGAGACAGCTTGGCCGGGGCAGGGGTTTTCTCTCCTATCCTGTGGGTCCCAGGAATCAAATTCACGCTATTGGGCTTGGTGGCAGGTACCTTTACGTTCTGAGCCATCTCGATGGCCCTTATCCTTACTTGCATTGACTGAACAACTAACTACTGTGTAGTAAATAGAGCCTGAGTTGGGAGGAATTGTGTATCCGCCACTTTGCCCTGCTCCTGCCCTATGCAGAGTTATATGAGAACATTTTCATGAAGTACATAACGCACGTGGAGCAAATCTCTGCTCTGCCCCACTGCTCTTCCTCTTAGCGCTGACTTTATGATTTCTATTTGGATGAATGCACAAATATCTTCCTGAATTTTCTCCATAGTTGGAGTACAGTGACTGACCATGGTCAGCTCAAAGTCTTGTGTGATGGACTAGAAGTTCCAGCCATTTTCTTTTGGATAAGAATTAAAGGGAATTGTGAAGTTGGAGCTGGGTTTGGATCTCAGCTTTGTAGCCTAGTAGCAGAGCAACACTGGTTGAGCTTTAGTGTTTGGGAGCTGCCCCACGTATACCTGATGTGTGTGTGCAGGTGTCCATGAAGGATAGGAGAGGATGTCATATCCCCTGGAGCTGGAGTTACAGGTGGTCGTAAGCCACCCAGTGTGGGTGCTAGAAACTGAACACTGGTTCTCTGATAGAGCTGGAACTGTTCTGAAGAAACCCTGAGCCACCTCTCTCCAGCCTTGATTTTCTTTTTATGACTTTATTTTTGGACAATTAAATTTTTAAAGCTTTTTTCATTGTTTTTTTCCTTTTTTTTTTTTCTTTTGGTTTTTCAAGACAGAGTCTGTGTAACCCTGGTTGTCCTGGAACTCGATTTGTAGAACAGGCTGGCCTTGAACTCACAGAGCCTGCCTCTGCTTCCCAAGTGCTAAAGGCATGACCCACCACCCCCAGCTTCAGGTTTTTTTCTTAGTGGGTATTGCCGAATATTTTTTGTATTTTGCTCAGGTTATTTAATTAACTAGGTTTTCAGAAGCAGAATTAACAAGTCAAAGTACAGTTCCAGTACTTCACATAGGTGTTGCCAGGCTGATTTCTAAAGGTTCATTGGTTTGATTTAGTGATCTCTACTCTTGTGCCATTTCAAGCATTGTGTGCTTATTAATTTTATTTTCAGAATATGTACATGTATGTATATGCCTTCTTGTCTGTATGTGTATTGTGTGTATGTGTGTGTGGGGGTGCTATTCGAATTCAGATAAGGCTTGCTGGATCTCCCAGAACTGGAGTTACAGTAGGCAACTTTGAGCTACCAGATACGTGGATGCTGGGAATCTGATCTGGTTCCCCTGAGAGCAGCCAGTGCCCTCAACTGCTGAGCTATCTCTCCAACCCTCAATTTCTGAAGAGCATACAGTGGCCTTTCCTTAGCTTTCATCCTTTGGCTATTTCTGAGATAGAAAATTGTTTTCTGTTTATTAGTGTCTGTCATTTCTTTCTTTTTTTTTTTTTAACCTTTTCTTTTTTGTTTATATCCATTGCTCATTTGTGTCATGCCTAATAGTTCCTAACTTTTTAATATTCTTTGAAAAAACATTTGGGGGGTGGGGTTGTTATGCTCATGTGTGGAGGTCAGAGGATATCTCTAACATGTTTTCAGGGATTCATGGGGTTGTCAGGCTTGAGTAGTCTTGACCAGCTGAGCCACCACTGTCCTTGTAAGTGTGTACTTATAATGAAGTGTTTGTTTTTTGTTTTTGTTTTAGATTCATCACTTTTTGGATTTTGTGAAACAGATTTACAAGGAGCTTCCAAAAGTAGTGGTATGTTTTTGTTTCAGCTTGGATTCACTGCTTATATTTATTTGTTTACCACCTGTCTCAAAGGGAATTTGGAGCAGTTTAGTTGAAGAAGTGACGGAGGTGGAGCTTGTGGTTTTAGGGTAGGGAATACTAAACACCAGAAGACACACAGCAGGTTTGCCATCATTGTGTTCTTTCTGTGTAGAACCGCTATTTTGAGAATCCTCAGGGGATCCCTGAGAACACAGTGCCTCCACCAGAAATGGTCGGTATGATCACGACAATTGCCGTCAAAATCAACCCTGAGCGCGAGGACAGCGAGACCCGGACGGTGGGTGTTTCTCCCTTCTTGCTGACGGCTTTGTCGAGTTGTGGGTCCGTCTCTCCCCAAATCTGTTTGTTCTCTGTTTGGTAGAGAGGAAAATGAAATAACTTAGAGCATTTGAGCATTTGGTTTTCTCCTTTCTCTTTTCCTTTACCTGAAGGTATATGTATCTCGGAGGTGGTAAAGGTGAAGCGTCAGGCACAGTGATGCCTGGCTGGAAAGAGCAGCCCCCGGAGGGAGGAAGCCTGAGGTCCCCTGCTGCCAGGAGCATGAGGCTCTGCATGGGGGCAGAGAGGCTCTGGTCTGCTAGAAGTCCTTTGAAGCTATACTAAAATTGAAGTTCCCTGGGCCAGAGAGCAGCCAGATGGTGCTCCAGCCCCAGTCTGGTTTCCTGACTCTGTAAAAATCAGGAACCTTCTCCCTGACCTCGTTTTTCCTGTTTTTTTTTTTTTTTTTTAATCTGGAAATCTTAAGCTTTGCAAAGGTAATACGAGTGTTGCCTGTCATGTAGGGGATATGTGGTGACCTTTTACTGTGACTCACTCTTGGAGCTGAATTAAGAAAAGAATGTCTTACTAGGGGCTAGGGACATGTGTCTCTCTGAAGAATGCTTGCCCACATGCCGGAAGGCCCAGGGTTCTGCCCTCAGCTTTGGGTCAGCTGAGCGCTGTGGTCCATGCCTGTGATACCAGCACTAGGGAGGTGTGAGATCAGTTGAAGTCTGGTCTCAGCTACATACTAAGTTGGTTGCTGCCTTAGGCTACACGTAACCGTGTTTCTTTTTTTTTTTTTTTGGATTTTCAAGACAGGGTTTCTCTGAATATCTCTGGCTGTCCTGGACTCGCTTTGTAGACCAGGCTGGCCTCGAACTCACAAAGATCCGCCTGCCTCTGCCTCCCAAGTGCTGGGATTAAAGGAGTGCGCCACCACGCCCGGCTGTAACCGTGTTTCTAACCTAAAGAAAGTCATGTTAGCATTTGCACTGTTTGAGACAAGACTTCAGCTTGTGCTTACGAGAAGCAAAAGAAAGCTTTTAAACAAAGCTCACATCCTGTGTGTTCTTCACTGTTTTGCTTGTCTCTTTAGTCCATTGCTCGCTGGTGGTTTGCACTTGCCCTTTCCCATGTTTTGAGAGTCCTTAATAAGCTCATTCAGCCCTCTTGGATTTATTATATTTTTTCCTGCATTAAATATTATTAAATAAGCCGGGCGGTGGTGGCGCACGCCTTTAATCCCAGCACTTGGGAGGCAGAGGCAGGCGGATCTCTGTGAGTTCGAGGCCAGCCTGGTCTACAAAGTGAGTCCAGGACAGCCAGGGCTACACAGAGAAACCCTATCTTGAAAAACCAAAAAAAAATATATATATATATATTATTAAATAAAACCTGTGGCTAAATTGGACTGTGAAGTTTTTCTTGTTCTTTTAAATCAAATAGTGGCTTAAAAGCTGGGTGAGTTGCTAGGCTGGGTGGCACACACACCTTTACTCCTAGCTCTCTTGAGGCAAATGCAGGCCAACCTGGTCTATATAATGAGACCCTGTCTCCAAAAAAAAGAAAGGAAAGAAAAAGCTGGATGTGGTGGTGCATGACTAAGGCAGGAGGATTGCTGGTGAGGTATAAGTTCACTTTGGCTAAATAGTGAATCCAAGTAAAGCCAGATAACTGGGCATGGTGGTGTATGCTTATAATGCCAGCAGCAGGAGGATCGCTCTAAGCTTGAGGTCAGCCAACGATATGTAGGGAGACGTCGTCTCCAAACCAGGCTTCCTACCCTCACAAGAATATGCAGAAGCTGCAGATTTCTTGGATGATTTCACTGTTTAGGTTTCCCCCAAGACTTTTCCTCTGTGGAGTAGCAGTTCTGTGTACTTCGTTTGGGCCCTCCACAGATGCTTGTGAGGACTGTCAGTGTCACTGCCATTGTGGCGCTTAGTAGGACTGGCTGGACACCAGTAGGTGCCACAGAGCTGATGGCTGTTTCTTCTCTGCATTTTCAGCATTCCATCATCCCACGAGGATCGCTTTCTCTGAAAGTCCTGGCCGAGCTGCCCATCATTGTTGTACTAATGTACCAGGTACCAGCGCCACTGAATAATTTTTGTTTTTTATGTGAAAGTTTGTAGCTTGTCTTTGCTGCTTTGTGGGTTCTTCTTTCTTCCCCCCCTCTATCCCCCCCACCATTTATCACTGGATGGAGAGAAGGATAGAGGGGAGAGAGAGATAGAGGTCCTTGAATCTAATTTCTTTCTTGTTTCTTTTTTGCTTGTAGCTGGCTTTGCTACTTTGTGGGTTCCTTTTCCTATCCTTTATCCCCCAGTTTCACCCCCTATCACTAGGTAAGACAGAAAGAACATTGGAGGGGAGAGAGAGATCCTTGAATCTAATTTCTAATTTCTTGGTTCTTCTTGGAGCATGAGCAAACCACAACCAGCCCCCCTGAACGACCAACAATCCTTAATCCCTGCCTGTCGGGATTTGTATACCCTCTGAAAAGCTCCCAGAATTCCAAATGTCACACAATTGCAGAAACTTATCTGCAGCTGGTAAAACCATGCCTCTGCTAGAGCACGAGGCAAATCATAGTCACCTGCTGGGGACAGTCTGAAGCAGCCCCATTTCCTCACACCTGGGATTAAAATGAAACCATATTACAGTATTTCTGTGTTTTTTAAAGAAAAAATTCTAGAGTTGTCAGTACAAAAGTTCATGTCTAATTTCCTTCAGTGAATAGGGTGTACATGAAACCAACACACTCTTGGGTGCAGAGGACCCTGCTGTCTCCCTGGTAGATGAATGTAAAAGCACTAAACTCAGTGTTTCCCTGCAGCTGTACAAACTGAACATCCACAATGTCGTTGCCGAGTTTGTGCCCTTGATCATGAATACCATTGCAATTCAGGTATCTGCACAAGCCAGGTAAGTGTTCCTCAGATCAAGACGGAGCTGATGGCACAGTGCTTCCTCTAACTAGTAATTGTTTATGGCCCCCATTCTTGAGGTGTGAGAATGATGAGTGTTATTACATCATATGTACATGCTGACGTTTAAAACACCTGTTGAAGCAGAGGTGGCTATGAATCTAGAGTTCCTTTTGACCTTTTTTGTTAAGTTTTATCCATTCTGTGTGTCTAGATGTGCATGTTGTACATGCCCATGCCACAACACATGTGGAGGTCAGAGGACAGCTTGCAGGAGTCATTTCTCTCCTTCCAACTTGTGGGTCCCAGGGATTGAACTCAGGTTGTCAGTCTTGGCAGTACGCACCGTTACCTACTGAGCCATGCCATGAGCCTCTTGGTTCCTTAATTGAAAAGATGGTGAAGTAGGTTGCTTTCCTCTCATCTTAGATGTTTCCCATTGTCACCAAGCATTACTTGTTCTGGCTGTTCTTTGAGAAAACTGGGAGTGTGCTTAACCTCTGGGGCTCCCTCCCTGCTGGGGAGGAACAGGCCAGCTGGATCCATCCTTGTCTTAAACTGAATAATATTCCTTGAGGACATCCTCTCTTGACATGCAGCCCCTCTGCTGTGAGGTACTTGAGCATCTGAGGAGCGACCCTCTCCAGCCATTCCCAGAGCTTGTGTTAAGCACTCAGATGCTCTGAGGAATGCAGATCACGCAACATGGGTAATAGGGAATCCACATTAGGAACACTGTGGTAGGGTTTGCTTTGGGCCTTTTAGAACTTCTATGCTATGTGATTTTATTTTATCTTTAAAAATTATGTGCATACATGCATGTCTACGTGTGGGTATGTGCACATGAGTACAGTTCCCACAGAGGCCAGAAGAGGGCACTGGATTCCCCTGGAGCTGTTGTTTCTGGAGGTTGTGAGCTCTCCAGCATGCATGCTGGGAACTGAACCTGGGTCCTCTGTAAACAGGAAGTACTCTTAACCAAGTGCTCTGAGCCTCGTCAGTCCCCTTTCATGTGATTTGAAGTGGCATAAACATAGATGCGTTTATATTGCTGTGGTGCTTCTGGTCTGTATGGAAGTGAGGGAACTTCCAGGCTTAGTAGTTGCTGTAGGTGTTTAATTCCAAGTCACCTAAAGGACTAATGTTGGACTTGTACTCAATTCCTGCCCAGGCAACATAAACTTTACAACAAGGAGCTGTATGCTGATTTCATTGCTGCACAGATCAAAACATTGTCATTTTTAGCCTATATCATCAGAATTTACCAGGTAAGTTTCTTGGCTTGTTTAGCTTTTTTTCTTTCAGGTGTGTTTTGTGTGTGTGTGTGTATGAGTATGTGATGTGTGTGTGTTTATAAATGAATGCACTGTGTGCAAGTGTGTGCAGAGGCCAGAGGTTGGTGTAGGGAGCTTCCTCCATCGCTCCCAGCCTTTTCCATTTTGAGGCAGGGTCTCAGTCAAACCCAGAGCTCATTGATGTGGTTAGTCTTTGCCAGCAGCCTGTTGGGATCCTGTCTCTACCTTCCAAGGGTGAAATTCCTTCTGCCATATCTATTCACGTTTATGTAGGTTCTAGAGATCTGGTCTCTGATTCTCTTACTTGTATGGCAAGCATTTTAGCCTGAGTTATCTGTACACCCTGCTTTTGCTATATTTTACATATAGTAAAGACCATGACCTTGAAATGACTTTTGTTTCCAGTCAACCCATTAACATATAGAAGGTTTCTGTCCCCCCAAAGTTTCATGGCCATTCGTAGTCAGTTTTGTCCTGGAATCTCCAGTGCCTTTTTTTTTTTTTAAGATTTTATTTATTTATTATGTGTACAGTGTTCTATCTGCATGCACACCTGCAGACCAGAAGAGGGCACCAGATCACATTATAGATGGTTGTGAGCCACCATGTGGTTGCTGGGAAATGAACTCATGACCTCTGGAAGAGCATCCAGTGTTCTTAACCTCTAAGCCATCTCTCCAGCCCCTCCCGTGCCTTTTATGTTCTATAAATGGAATTGTATTTCTCCATTTTGGTGTCTGTAGCTCACGACTGCCTTCTTTCACTAGACAGGAGTGCTGAGATGTCCGCTGCATTTCATCATGAGTGAGCTACTCCTCTTAAATCTGAAGGAAAGGAAAAGGGGACCTCAGCTCCTGTCATTTAAGCTACATTTTTGTTTTTCTTTTTAAAATGTTATTGTGTGCCAGGTGTGCTGGCGCACACCTTTAATCCCAGCACTCAGGAGGCCGAGGCAGGCAATCTCTGTGAGTTCAAGGCCAGCCTGATCTACAAAGGGAGTCCAGGACAGCCAGGCCTATACACAGAGAAACCATGTCTCGAAAAACCAAAAAAAAAAAAAAAAAAAAAGGTTATTGGGTTATTGTGTGTGTATGTTGGTTGGTTCTCTGCTTCTTCCTTTATGGGGTTCTGGGGCACTAGTGCAGGTCGCCAGGCTTGCATGACAAGTACTGTTACCTCCTCTGCTCTTTTACTCCCTGGGTCCATCCTTTTCTTTCTTGATGTGGCCTTGCTGCAACCTGGTTGCCATGATTCGCTATGGTAACCAGGCTAGCCTCCAGTTTGCAGTGATCCTCTGGCCTCTGCCACTCAAGAACTGGAATTGCAGGCTTTTAACATCTTACCTGGCTTGAGCTATATAATTTTCTAATAAAATTCTCATGTAGACAGTCAACTGTTCTAAAGTATGAGTGAATGTAATTTTGATCTCTAGCAATGGAATTATGTTTTGTTTCTAAGTTTTGTGTGTGTGTGTTTGGGGACAGGGTTTTAGAAAATAAGGGTTTCATAATTGTTTTAAAATAAAAGCCACTTTTGATTTTGTAAACTCTTTTTACAAGACACAGTCTCACTATGTAGCCTACACTGGTGTTCATCCTATGATATTCAATCTCTAGAGTACTGGGTTATGGTCATTTACCATCATGACCAGATAAATGAAGTTTTTTGTCCCTTGGTGTTTGAGTCAGGAAGAGACTGTTCAGAGCTGCTCAGACTCGTCAGAGTTAGTCTCTGTTGTCACCCTCTGCTCATGTTAGTGGGATGCCTAAGTAGAGGATTGATTTATTGCGTTTTGAGACAAAGTGTCACTATGTAGCCTTGCCTGGCCTGGAGCTTGTTAGGTAGACCACGGTGATCTCACAGAGATCTGTCTGCCCCTGCCTCCTGAGTGCTGGAATTAAAGGTGTGAGCTATCATGGCTGGAATTTACGTATTTTAAAGAGATGTGCTTCTGTATTTATGCAGGCATGAGTGTGTGTGTGTGTGTGTATGTATACATGTGTACTCACACCTGCACTTGGAGGTACAGGTGATTGTTAACTACCTGTCATGGGTGCTAGAAATTGAACAGGGTCCTCTGGAAAAGCATCAAATGCCCTTAACTGCCAAGCTGTGTTTATAGCCCAGAATTTTTTTTTTTTTTTTTTTTTGAGATAGGGTTTCTCTGTGTATCCTTGACTGTCTTGGACTCACTTTGTAGACCAGGCTGGCTTTGAACTTGCAGAGATATGCCTGCCTCTGCCTCCCGAGTGCTGGGATTAAAGTGTGCACACAGACGCACACTAAAACGTTTTGGGTGGTACTTGCCTAGTAGGCCTGATGCTTCATGACAGGACTGGGGTGTCTCTGCAGCCTCCCACACACAGTATGACTGTTGTCTCCCTTGCTGTGGCAGGATCTGGTGACCAAGTACTCTCAGCAGATGGTGAAGGGTATGCTACAGCTGCTTTCCAACTGCCCAGCAGAGACGGCACACCTCAGGAAGGAGCTCCTCATCGCTGCCAAACACATCCTCACCACAGAGCTGAGAAACCGTAAGACTGGCTTTTCCTTCAAGGCCTGTGTAGCCTGGGCCATCTTTCAGACAAGGCTCACTGACGTCCTGGAGGTTCTACAGGGTCTTGGCATGTCTTTCTTTACTGCTATCTTGGGGCTTTAATTTTTTAAACAGTATATTTGTGCCCAGATGTGTGAGTGTTTTACTTGCGTCTTTGTATGTCTGTGCACCACAGGTGTTGTCTGCAGAGGCCAGAAGACAGTGAGTGTCAGGTCCCCTGAGACTGGAGTTGGGGGCAGTTATGAGCTGCCATGTGGGTGCTAGGAATCAAACATTTTCTACTGAGCCAACTCTCTAGTTCACTCTCTCTCTCTTTTTTGTCTTTGAGACGGGGTTTCTCTGTGTAGTCTGGGCTGTCTTGGAACTCGTTCTGTAGACCAGGGTGGCCTCGAACTCAGAGATCTGTCTGCCTCTGCCTTGTGAGTGCTAGGATTAAAGGTGTGGGCCACCACATTTGGCTAGCCCCCTTGTTACTAAAGATTTATTTCTATTGTTTATGTGTGTCCTGGGGGGCAGGCTGAACACATGAGTGCAGGTGCCCACAGGAGGCCAGAGGCATAAATATACTTGACTTTAGAACTAAGTTGGCTGTGTCAGGCTTGTTCCAGAATCTAAATGTCCTGTTGGCTTGTCATCCGTATCCTGAAGAGGTCAGTTCTCTTATGTCTTTGGTCTGACTTCCCTACCTCTCCAGATCGTGTTGGTCAGAACAGCTGAGCCATCTCTCCAGCCTGTCTTGGTCAGTTCTCAAACACTGAACATTACCCTCACTGTGCGTTTACGTTTGTGGACAGGTGGCTTGTGTGGCCCAGCAGAGCCAGCATCCCACCTCATGGTGCCTTTTGGTTTTTTTTTTCTCTGCCCTTTTCTTTGTACAACAGACCACAGGCTGGCCACTGTGGAAGGCTTGTGAGTTCTTTAATGTTCTCCTGTGTTTCCTAGAGTTCATCCCCTGCATGGACAAGCTGTTTGATGAATCCATCCTGATCGGCTCTGGGTACACTGCACGGGAGACACTCAGGTACAGAATTGCTAGAACCAGGATGCAGGCCTGCTTGCTGTGATTGCTGAGGACAGGATTGCCTGCATTTAGCATTGGTAGGGCCCTAGGCAATGCAGGCCACTGGGCCCTACTCACCTATTGGCTTTAGAATGGCAGAAAGTTTGGTCATCCTTAGGTTTGGTTATTAAAAAAAAAAAGACTTGTAAAAAGCATATTTGGAGTTCATTTGGTATGTGTGTGTTCATTCATTTATACTAAGATACAGAAGTCAGTAAACAACCTACATGATTAGTAACCCAGACATTATTGTTGTATATGCATACAGTGGTCATAACATGGAGCGTTAACCTATTAATTAGTTAACATTTTGTGACAGTCTCTCTATGTAGCTGTGACTGACTCAGAACTCAGAGATCCACCTGCCCCTGCCTACTGAGTGCTGGGATTAAATGTGTGCACCACATACCTGGCATGTTGTTTATTTTTGAGCAGCAAACTCCACTCAGTGCACGAACAAGCTTGTGATCATTTGTGCTCCAGTTGGCGTATCTGCCAGTATCCGATAGGGATTATCTTAGTTGATTATTATTGTCAAGTTGACATAATATAGAGCAGTAGTTCTCAACCCAAAGGGGTCACCACCCATAACTTGAGAGCTGCTGCCTTAGCCAGATGTGGTGGCGCACGCCTTTAATCCCAGCACTTGGGAGGTAGAGGCAGGCGGATCTCTGTGATTTCGAGGCCAGCCTGGTCTACAAAACGTGTCCAGGAACAGTAGGCTCCGTTACACAGAGAAACCCTGTCTTGAAAAACCAAAACAAAAACAAAAAACAAAAAAAAACCAAAAACTGCTGCCTTAAAGAAACCATCCTTGCCAAGAAGCCATCAACTCTCAATAGCTGATCTAGAGAGTTACCATGACAAGAAGGAACCTCAATGAAGAATTGTCAGACTGGCCTGTGGTCGTGTCTGTGGGGCATATTCTTGACTGCTATTAGCAGGAGAACCCGGCCCACTGTGGGTGGTACCATCCCTAGGTGGGTGATCTTGGGCTGTATAAAAAAGCTAGTTGAGTGTGAGCCAGTACGTCCCCCACTGTTGCTGCTTGAAGCTCTTACTTGAATTCCTTCCCTGTGTTCCTGCAGCAGTATGTTGGGACCATGAAAGTGTAAGGCAAGTAAGCACTCACTCCTGTAAGTTTCTTTTTGTCAGAGTTTTACCAAAGCAACAAAAAAGCCCAGTAGGACAGAAACTTCATGACATGCATGCCCGCTAGCTTTCAGTGTGGAAAGGAAAGAGGGAAGCATGATAGGAAAGGCTGGCCCTTTCTGTTGAGCAGCTGGGAGAGGAACAAGGGGCAGGTAGAGGCTAAGACCACCCTGGACCCCGTTAGCACTGCAGTCCCGGCCGAGACTACAGGGCACTGATGGAGTCTCTTCCGCAGGCCCCTGGCCTACAGCACACTTGCTGACCTTGTGCATCACGTCCGCCAGCACCTGCCACTCAGCGACCTTTCCCTCGCCGTCCAGCTCTTCGCCAAGAACATTGATGATGAGTCCCTGCCCAGCAGCATCCAAACCATGTCCTGCAAACTCCTGCTGAACTTGGTGGACTGCATCCGCTCCAAGAGTGAGCAGGAGAGCGGCAACGGCAGGGATGTCTTGATGCGGATGCTGGAGGTACTGACTGCCATGATGTATCCTAGGCATTGTTAAAAGCAGGTGAATGACGTAGGCGGGTTTGGCTTTGGGAGTTGGACCACCTTGTTCAAACCTCCTGCTGCTGGCAGCTGTGCTCGGAAGCTGTGTATATTTCTCTTCAGTCTTGGGTAGTCAGCGTGTGCTTGGCAGGGCTGCTCTGAGATTCAGAGAGCGAGCATCTTCCTAGACTCTACACTTCCCGGTAGTGACCTCAAGAACTTCCTGCTGGGCAGCATCAGTCCAGGTTTCTCTGGGGAGGCCCCTGTCAGTGTGTGTTGCGGGGGACAAAAGGCTTTTCCATGGTGCTGGAGGCCCACTCCAGCGATCCTGAGTCAAAGCTAGACGTTGCTCATCAAGCTCCGAAAGCAGAAGCTGTTGGCCTTTGTGTGACTATGTGGGACCATAAAGGGCCATCTTGTCTACCTTGTTTTGGTTCTTCTGAAGATTTAAGTTTTCCTTGTGTTTAGGTGTGTGTTGTGCACCAGAGCACTCGGATCTCCCTAGAGCTGATTCCAGGGAGTTGTGAGCTGTTGTTCCACATGGGTGGTGGCAATGGATCCTAAGTCTTCTGGAAGAGAAGTGTGAGCTCTTATTAGCTGAGCCATCATATTTTTATATTCAGTGTATTTTGTGTTTGTTTTTCAAGACAGGGTTTCTCTGTGTAGCTTTGGCTGTCCTGGAACTCACAGAGATCCTCCTGCCTCTGAGTGCTGGGATTAAAGGTGTGCGCCACCACCACCCAATATATACATATTTTTATATTTTTTTAAATTTTATTTACCTTTATTTTACATGCATTGGTGTTCTGCCTATATGTGTATCTATGGAAGAGTGTCAGATCTTGGAGTAACAGACAGTTGTGAGCTGCCATGTGGGTGCTGGGATTTGAACCCGGGTCCTCTGGAAGAGGAGCCAGTGCTCTTAACTGCTGAGCCATCTCTCCAGCCCCCATGGGTTTTTTGTTTGTTTTTGAGACAGGGTTTCTCTATGTAACAGCCTGGCTGTCCTGGACTCGCTTTGTAGACCAGGCTGGCCTTGAACTCACAATGATCCGCCTGCCTCTGCCACCCAAGCACTGGGATTAAAGGCGTGCGCCACCACCGCCCGGTTTATGCTTTGTATTTTTAAGACAAGGTCTTTCTTATTGGCCTGTAGTTCACCCTGTAGGCTCTGCTGACTGGCCAGCCAGCCCCAGAGATCCCTGCTGGGTCTGCTTCCCCTGAGCTGGGATTACAAGAGCACACTGGCACACCCTGCTCTTCTCTGTGGGCTCTGAACTGAACACAGATCCTCAGGCTTACAAGGCGAGCTCTTTGCAGACTCAGCCTTTTGCTTCAGGGGCTTTCAGATGTTTAGCTATTAACTTTTGTCTCCTTCCCTCAACCTCAATTTCTTCTGCCATTAGGTTTTTGTCCTCAAGTTCCACACCATTGCTCGGTACCAGCTCTCAGCCATTTTTAAGAAATGCAAGCCTCAATCTGAACTGGGAGCTGCAGAAGCTACACTGCCCGGAGTGCCCACAGCCCCTGCAGCCCCTGGCCCAGCACCTTCCCCGGCCCCTGTTCCTGCCCCTGTCCCCCCTCTACCCCCAGCTCCAGCCCCAGCCACCCCAGTGACCCCCGCCCCCGTGCCTCCATTTGAGAAGCAAGGAGAAAAGGACAAGGAGGATAAGCAGACATTCCAGGTCACAGATTGCCGGAGTTTGGTTAAAACCTTAGTGTGCGGCGTCAAGACCATCACGTGGGGCATAACGTCGTGTAAAGCACCTGGTGGTAATTCTACTCTTACACTGTTCAGACTGACAACATTTTTAGGTGGTGTGTTTGCCAGGTTTTAATGGACTCTGTCTCTTCTAGAAGCTCAGTTTATTCCTAACAAGCAGTTACAACCCAAAGAAACTCAGATTTACATCAAACTCGTGAAGTATGCGATGCAGGCCTTGGATATTTATCAGGTACCAAGTGTCCGCAAACCATTTCTGTAGAATGTAGAAGGTGCCACTAGACCAGAGCACTGGCGGCAGAACAGGCCTTCAGAGTTCAGCTCTGTTTGGTCTTGTTGCATGTCCCAGCTTTGCATTTTGCTGCGATAACGAACATGCATCATCACGCGTTTATGTGATGCTGCAGATGGAACCCAGGCTTCGTGCATGTTAGTGTCTTAGCTCCCTTTGCCGTCGAGTGTGGCAACGTGCTCTCACGGAGGCAGTTTAGGGGATGGGTGCTTACTTACTATCAGATGGAGATTGTCATGCACCTCTGCTCTCTCGCTGGCTCTTTGGCCTCTTAAGTTTACTTACTGTTTTATTTATTTATTTTTTTTACTTGTATGAACACCTAGATTTTTTGTTTTGTTTTGTTTTCCCTTTTCAAAATTGAAGTAAGAACAGAAAATTTAGAAGGAGGACAACCTTTATTAAATTCAGCATCCTGTTTTAAGTACTTAACTTGGGATTTTGTAAAGATACCATGTGTTCAGTAGAAGGTGCTCCATTCTAATGGCCATGGCGGTTCCCCCATCCTAGGTCCAGATTGCAGGAAATGGACAGACATACATTCGAGTAGCCAATTGTCAGACCGTGAGGATGAAGGAAGAAAAGGAGGTGCTAGAGCACTTTGCTGGCGTCTTCACCATGATGAACCCACTAACATTCAAGGAGATCTTCCAGACTACAGTCCCTTATATGGTAGAAAGGATTTCAAAAAACTATGCTCTGCAGGTATAAAACTTCTTTTTTTATTGAAAGTGGTTGTGGGTGTGTGTGAGAGGTCACAGGACAATTTGTAAGTGTTCTGTCCTTCCACCATCCGGGGTTAGGGATTGAATTCGGGTCTTCAGTGGTACATGCTTGTACCTGCTATCTTGCCAGGCCCTTTTATATTCCTTTCAACATCCATTTTAAGCTTTTTTAAAAAATTCTATATTGAATGTTTTGTGTTTACTCATCTACTTGGAGGATTTAAAAATATGCTGTCCCTCAGGATGTGCTTGTAGGGGAATATTGGGCAATATGTCCGAGAAACGTTCAACCCTTCAGAGACCAGCTCCTTTGTTTGTTTGTTTGTTTGTTTGTTTGGTGGTAGGTGGTGCTCTGGTGGGAGGCGCACAGCTTGTTGATGTAGTGGGGTATGGTTTTCTCAGCAAGTCTGTGAACAGTGGGTTTTGTGTGAGAAACTCTTTACTTTGCTTTGTAGAGCTACTTTGAGGAAGGGGATTATGTTTGACTCAGGCATTTCTTTAAAAGCATTTCTCCCTCCTCTGAGGAAGCTGAGGATGGAACCCAGGGCCTTGTGTTTGCTAGGCAGGCACTCTAACCACTGAGCTAAATCCCCAACCATTCACAGACATTTCTTGTTTTGACAGATTGTTGCCAACTCCTTCTTGGCAAACCCCACTACCTCCGCTCTGTTTGCCACAATCTTGGTGGAGTACCTCCTGGACCGGCTGCCAGAAATGGGCTCTAATGTGGAACTCTCCAACTTGTACCTCAAGCTGTTCAAGTTGGTCTTCGGCTCAGTGTCCCTGTTTGCAGCTGAAAATGAGCAGATGCTGAAGGTAGTACGCACTTCACTCTGAGGGCTACTGGGGTCCTGGGGGCTTTTATTGTTCTCATTTCTGAACAAAAATTACAGTGACTCCATTTTACACATGTAAAACACACTTTAAGTTTGGTGTGCCACAAGTAAGGATCACATGCCAACAACAGTTCAGATGACAGTAGAAAATTCAGAATCAAGACCTAGAATGCAGGCTTGTAATCTCCCTCTTGGGAGGTAAGGCAGTAGGATCAAGGCTACATAGCAAATCTGAGGCCAGCCTGGGATACATGAGTCCCCATCTCAAAAATCTGAAAAAAAAAAAAAAAAAAAAACCAAAAAACCAAAATTCCACCCTCAGGTAACTTCATGGTAACCTGGGAACCTGCTAGGAACATCTTTTGTAGCCAGATAGCAGAAACCACTATACGCTCTGCCCACTATGTTTGTTTGTTCCCTTTTGATGAAATAAGCTCTTCCTGCCACTTATAGCAGGGGTGGAGTGTGAGCTTCAGTCTGGAGGGTGTAGCAGCTCCTCACTGGTGCTCATATATCTACCTGCCTTCCTCTGCCCAGCCTCACCTGCACAAGATCGTGAACAGCTCCATGGAGTTGGCGCAGACTGCCAAGGAGCCTTACAACTACTTCCTTCTGCTCCGTGCCCTTTTCCGCTCCATAGGAGGCGGCAGCCATGACCTCCTGTATCAGGAGTTTCTGCCTCTCCTCCCAAACCTCCTCCAAGGTAAGAGGAGTGTCTCGTGCATGCATCTGTCTGACTGACTTTTGGACTTAGACTTGTAAAGGTAACTTTAATTCGCCTGATGTAATTGTCCTCTTGGAGACTTACTGCCTCAGTCTGCTAACCTAGGCCTAGTCCTGGAAGCTTCTAACCTCTGTAAAATCTAATCTAAGCCTAGAATGTTTTCAGCTCTGAGAACTTACTGCTGAATAAGCTCACCCTTTCTTGTTCTTTCTGAACTCTGACTGGCTGGTTCAACTCAGCTGTTATGGCTCAGACTCCTCTCCAAGGTGACTGATTCAATCTGGCTTCTCTCAGTTTCTCACTGAATTGCTCTGCTTGGCCTCTGTGCAACTGATACTTAGATGCGTCACAAAAAAAATATAACATGATGTTTATAAAAACAGGGTGACCTACAGGAACTACAGCCTGTGTTGTCACTGTGAAAGGGAACCATAATTGCAATGAACAGGTTTAACAGTGGGCTGTGAATTTTACAGCTGATGTTGTGGGCATTAGGGAAGTAACGTGCCCCTCCAACCCTGTTTCCAGGACTGAACATGTTGCAGAGCGGCCTGCATAAGCAGCACATGAAGGACCTCTTCGTAGAGCTGTGTCTCACAGTACCAGTGCGGCTGAGCTCTCTCCTGCCCTATCTGCCCATGTTGATGGATCCCTTGGTGTCCGCCCTCAATGGGTCTCAGACGTTGGTCAGCCAAGGCCTGAGGACCTTGGAGTTGTGTGTGGACAACCTGCAACCCGATTTCCTCTATGACCACATTCAGCCTGTGCGGGCAGAGCTCATGCAGGTAAGTGCAATTTCACCTCTGCACCAGCAGGGGTATCAGCTCTTCATGCCTCTGGTTTGTCTGAAGGATTCACTGTACTTTTTTTTTTTTATTTAAGTGTTTATTTATTACTTCAGGTTACATCTCCATCATAGTACCCTCTTTCCACCCCTCCCAGTCCTGCCCTCCCACCCTCTACACCCTATCCCTTCCATCCCACTCCTCTGGAGTAGACTGTCCCTACATAACAGTCCCCCACCCCAGTTCAGTAGTCATATGCGGGCCAAGAGCCTCCTCATACACTGGGGGCTTACAAGGCAGCACCACTAGGGCAAAGTGTCTCATGGACAGGTAAAAAAAAAGTCTATGTTGATGTTCCCTTTGGTGCATTGGTTGTAGTATAGTTATCCTGTACTATATGACTAAAATCCAATTATAAGTGGGATTCACTGTACTTAATCAGAGGCAGACTTGGTCGTGCTTGCTTGCCTAGTGCTAGTGTGGGTGGCGAGTGGCTGTGTGGCAGTGTTGCCTCCTGTTTAGGAGAACTTCCCAAGCATCGTGGTCTCTGTAAGCCAGTGTGAAGACAGATGGTATAGGAGCTGTATAGATGTTGGCACTCCTGGGAAGAACCTTCCGGTATCTACAGAGACTTTGGGCTTGTAGTAAAAAGATGCAACTCTGCAGGGAAGCTGATGGGGACCTTGCCTGCTCCAGCTCACCCCAAGAGAAAAAGAACAGATAATAAAAGGTTGTTTTGAAGTCTTAGGGGTTGCTTTTGTTCATGAGAAAGCAGGAATTAAGTAGCTTCCATTTTTCACTGTGCTTTGATGGTGCTGTGATTATGATGGGAATGGTTGTCATGAGGTCAGGGGGACACTTTACCCCTCTGGCTTCCTAGCATGGAGTTCACAGTGTAGAAATATGTCTGATTAAATTATTTACTAGTATTTATATTATCATTAATTGGTCGGTGGTGTTAATCCTTAACCCGCCATTATAAATGAATGCACACAGACGCCAGATGGATTTTAACAAGCCTTGGCCTGAATTGTGCAATCCTAGCCCATCTAAGCCAGCTCATAATTCTATTACCCAAATATGACCCTATATATACATACTGATGTTCCAGGCCACGTGGAATGATCTTTAATCTACCCCATGGCGTGTGCTCCTCCTTCTTCCTGCTCCTGGCCTTTCTCCTAAGATGCTCTGTCTGTCTCTGAATCCCGCTCACCTTAGTCCTACCTACCTCCATCTTTGCCCAATCTCCAGGCCTCAGCATTTATTTAACCAATCAGAAACAATGTAAGTAACAGACAGCAAACAGGACCAATTAACATGTAGAATGCTTAACACCACTCCATTATCACAGCCAGCCTTCCATGCTGGAGGAGGCTCAGCAGCTCCAAGCTGTTTGGAGGGACAGCACCTTGGACTTGAGGCAGGACTAATAGACCTCCCTGCCCATCCTGAGATTATTTCTTGGTCTCTGTACATTGGAAGAAGATGCCACGGGGCCCACTTACCACAGGAGGACTGCAGAGCCTGCTCTGAGAGCCATATTGTCAGTTCTAGGAAGCGGAGCTTGTCTTGACATGAGTATGTATGTGCAGCTCAGGGGAAGTGGAGGCATGGGTGGCTGAGCTAGTGTTGGGCCACAGTTTCTTTAGCATGAAAATTCTAAGAGATGCAGGTTAAAGGTTCTTTTTAGTTTCTGGAGGCCAGTAGTCCCCAAGGTAGTGGCAGTGTTGGTCTCTCCTGACCCACCCCTGAGTCTTGATGCTGCCTTCATCTGGCTAAGGAGCAGAAGATCCCTTTCCTGAAGGACAGAAGGACACTGGAGCAGAGAGGGGCCTTACAGGCCACCCTCTCAGTGGTTATGGCCTGCAAGAGAGAAACTGGGATTTTGCTCGTGAGGGGAAATGCACCAAGACTTCATATTAAGCTTGAATGTTGCTAGATTCGAACATTGAGTGTTGTGATGGAAGTTAAGAAAATAAACTTAAGCCGGGCGGTGGTGGCGCACGCCTTTAATCCCAGCACTTGGGAGGCAGAGGCAGGCGGATCTTTGTGAGTTCGAGGCCAGCCTGGTCTACAAAGTGAGTCCAGGACAGCCAAGGATACACAGAGAAACCCTGTCTCGAAAAACCAAAAAGAAAATAAACTTAAACAAGGACAACAGTGATTTTGAGATGTAGATAATTTGGGCCGTGGATGCGGCATTCTGTGGCAGGCTACCAGTTTAGGTGTTTGCTATGAAGGGCACACTTGAGCCTAGTTACTCCTGCAGACCCGCTGCAGGCCCTATCATGAACAAACACAGCATACAGAGGCAGCAGGACAGTGGTGCTGAGCACCGTGAGCCAGGCTTTTATGTGACCCTTTGCTTGGTCGTCTCCCACGTGTGCTAGCATTATTTGATTGGTTGTGTTAATACGCTGAGGTGGAGTTCTAAAGATGGCCCATATGTGAAAGGATAACCACTGTGGAGATAACAAGGTCTCAGACTAAACTAACCGCATGGAAGCCTCCCTGTCCTTGGGGAAGGCTTTCTGAGCAAGGAGGAATTGCAGGAGAGGTCAAGTTTATGTATATTCAAGGACATTGCTCATTTTAGCTATTTTCTGTTTTTCTTTTCCCTTACCCTCCTTTAATGGAGATTTAAAAATACAAGAAATTATTCATTTGTCATGTTTCTAAGTAGAAAAAAAAAATCCAGGACAAGAATGTCCAGTAAGTCACCTTGTACCTCATCCTACTTCATGCCTCAGCATTGTAGCTTTCAGCTCTGTTTCTTGAGGCCGTTTGTTTGTTTTTAGAGATTTACGTTATGTGTGTGAGTGTTTGCACATGTGTGTTTCATCACATTTATGCAGTGCGTTCGGAGGCCAGACTGGAGTTAAGAGCAGTGCACCACCATATAGGTTCTGAGATTTGAGCCCGTGTCCTCTTGAATAGCAGCTAGTGCTATTCACCACTGAGCCTTCTCTCTAGCCCCACCCTTTGTTTTTTGTTCTGTGCCATCTTTTGTATAAAAAAGCACCAAAATAATGTTTATTCGTTTGCTTAGTAAAGATACAGAACTTCCTTGGTGGAGGACAAGCAACACTATTAACATCCCCCCCCCCCCCAAAAAAAAAAATAGGGGAACCATGTTTGGGGAAACAGCAGGAGGAAGAATCCTCACATCTAACAAATTGGAACTGTGGCCATAAGCTATGTGGACTTGCTACCTGGCCAAGCCTTTAATGACAGTTTGTTGATGTTTTCTTGTAGGCTTTGTGGCGCACACTCCGCAACCCTGCAGACAGCATCTCTCACGTGGCCTACCGTGTGCTCGGGAAGTTTGGCGGCAGCAACAGGAGAATGCTAAAGGAGTCTCAGAAGCTGCACTATGTTGTGACTGAAGTTCAAGGCCCCAGCATCACTGTGGAGTTCTCTGATTGCAAAGCTTCTCTCCAGCTCCCAATGGAGAAGGTAAAGTCGGAAGCATCCAGGGAGATCTTGTTTTGCTCTAAGAAGATTGATTCCAATATAAAATACATATGTGAACTAACTTTGATTGAGGGACTGTCACTCAGCACAGGAGTTACATGGTGATCGGCTTGGCTGGGGAGGTGGCTTGCATAATGCTTGTAGGCCAGTGGAAGGGTGCTATCCAGGACTCTTGAGAGTAGAATCCTTCCCAGTGACCAGCTCATTTGAGCTCCTGGTGTGTTATGATCTTCCTGGGCCTCATTTCCAGGACCATTGGATCTATAATTATCTCTAATCACTGGCATCCTAGGATCTAGCTCTCTCCTATTTTTTTATTCTAACTGTCCTATTCTCTTCCTTCTAGCTCTTTGGAAGTGAGTTAGTATAAAACTGTACCTCTGTGTCTCTGTCTATTTTTCTGTATGTGCATATGTGCGCATGCACACGTATGTGTAGGTCTGGGGGAGCTGGTGGATGGCCTTCTCTTTCTGAGAAGTAAAAGCATAAGAAAGCCACTGTTCAGGTCTCAACTTCAGCGTAGGCAAGCACGTGTACTGCCAAGCACGTGTACTGCCAAGCACGTGTACTGCCAAAAGCGCATGAACTTCAGGCCTGGATGGCTGTGAGTTGACAGCATGTCACCCCAGACCCTCCAAAGCTCTCTGACTTCCTGTAGTCTCCCATTGGTCATTAAAACATAAAACTGGGGGCTAGACAGCAGGCTGAGCAATTACAAGCCTGTTGCAGAGGCCACTGGCTCAGTTCACAGAATCCATGGTGCTGCTCATAACTCCAGCTCTAGGGGATCTGTCACCCTCTGACCTCTATGGACACCTACCTGCACTCAACATATACATAACCTATAGACATGCACACACACATAATTAAAAAAAAAACCAAAACCTTAAAGCCATAGTTACTGTGCACTGTTAATTTTATCTGGAGCCATGCAGCTCTTTATTTTCTTCACTGTCTCCATTTTCAGAACTCTTGCTTGTGGCTACCTGTTAGACTGTTACCCTGCTTGGCTTTCCCCACAAGCACTAAGGCTGTGTGTGTGTGTGTGTGTGTGTGTGTGTGTGTATGTGTGTGTGTGTCTGTGTGTGTCTGTGTGTGTCTGTGTGTGTGTGTGTTGCCTTTCGGTGCATACTGTGCACACAAAAAGTACATTCTATGCTTTTTGTCCTAGGCCATTGAGACCGCCCTGGACTGCCTTAAAAGTGCCAACACAGAGCCCTACTACCGGAGGCAGGCTTGGGAGGTGATCAGGTGCTTCCTGGTGGCCATGATGAGCCTGGAGGACAACAAGCATGCGCTCTACCAGCTGCTGGCACACCCCAAGTATGTGGTTGGGCTGTTCTCTGGGACTGGTACAGCTTGTTGCAGAAATGAGGAACATAAGTGTCTCCCTCTGAGTCTGTTAGGAGTGTGCCCCTTCAAGTGACCAAGATAGTGTGTAACTTACCCAGTGATACATCATATGGCCTCTAGAGCAGTGGTTCTCAACATGTGGATTGTGACCCCTTAGGCTTTGAATGACCCTTTCACAGGGATCGCCTAAGACCATTGGAAAAAAAACAGATATTTACATTACGACTTGTAACAGTAGTAAAATTGCAGTTATGAAGTAGCAACGAAACAATTTTATGGTTGGAGGTCCCCACAACATGAGGAACTGTATTAAAGGGCTGCAGCATTAGGAAAGTTGAGAACCACTGTTTTAGAGAAAGTGGAGAGAAAATATAAGACAATAAGAATTGGTCTCTAGCCGGGTGGTGGTGGCGCACGCCTTTAATCCCAGCACTTGGGAGGCAGAGGCAGGGGGATCTTTGTGAGTTCGAGGCCAGCCTGGTCTACAAAGTGAGTCCAGGACAGCCAGAGATATTCAGAGAAACCCTGTCTCGAAAAACCAAAAAAAAAAGAATTGGTCTCTGATCCATTTCACCGTCTGTCTTGCTGTCAGGAAGTCTCGGGTCATGTTCCTATGCTTGGCACAGCTTTTTAAACATTTCTTTTTTTTTTTTTTTTTGGTTTTTCGAGACAGAGTTTCTCTGTTTAACAGCTCTGGCTGTCCTGGACTCGCTTTGTAGACCAGGCTGGCCTCGAACTCGCAAAGATCCGCCTGCCTCTGCCTCCCAAGTGCTGGGATTAAAGGCGTGCGCCACCACCGCCCGGCTACATTTCTTCTTTTTGTGTTTAGAGACAAGAGTTACATGTACCCCAGGCTGGCCCCAAACAATATGTAGCTGAGGATTACTTGAGCTTCGGGTCTTCCTGCCTTAAGCTTACAGGTGCTAGGTGACAGGTTTCTCCTGCAGAGCCAAGTGTCAGCCTGTGATAGACTTTTCTCATTCCCACTTCATCATTGATTCAGTTCTTATAATTTGTCTTTATTTTGGAGACAGTGTTTCTGTATGTATCCCTAACAGACCTGGAACTTGTTATATAGGCAAGGCTCATCTAAAAACCCACAGGTATCCACTTGCCTCTGCCTCTACATTGCTGAGATTAAGGTGTGTGCTGCCATTCCTGGCCACACACACACACACACACGAACTTCAAACTTTATTTTAGAACAAAGACTGATATTTTCTCCTATGTGTGTGTGTGTGTGTGTGTGTGTGTGTGTGTGTGTGTGTAAACGAGTGGCTGTCTATTCAGGGAGGCTAGAGGACTTTGGTGTCTAGACTGGCAATCAGCAAGCCCCAGTGATCCTCCTGTGTGCTCCCCTCCCACTTGTGGGTTCTAGAGATTAGACTTGATGTCCTCATGACTTGTACATTCTTACCCACCAAGCCATCCTTCGAGCCACCTATATTTTTTTTAGCCCCAGATTTTAAAATGTGTTTACTAGACGTGGGTGGCATCTTACTCTGAGGTCTTTGCTATGGTCTTTAATCACTGTACAACTGCAACCAGCCACTTTGCAGAGTTTCTCCTTTTGAGCAGCTTTGTAGAGAGCTCCCCATCCCTCGCATTCTTGTGCTGATCATCACAAAGGGACTTCCCTGAATTTAGCATATGCAGGCTCATCACAGTTGGATGCAAGCACACAGAGGTGGGCTTGGAGCTTAAGGCTCTGGGAACTTTGCAAATCTCACATGCCAGGCCATAGAGGACGAAGGTGGTCTGGAGACCTCCATGAAGCAGCAACCATCCATTACACCTGCAGAAGCCCTGTCTTCCTCAGATATGACAGTGGGTGACTACCCCGAATTATGCACCATTGTAGATATAGGGGGAACAACCTGTATTTTTCTTTTTAAAAAGATATTTTTACTCTGTGTGAATGCATGTTTGCCTGTTTGCATGTATGTGTACCATGGCATGCCTGGTGCCCTCAGAGGCCAGAATCGGTATCTGGTTCCCTGGGACTAGAGTTTGTGGGTGGTTGTAAGCTGCCAAGTGGATGCTGGGAATTGAACTTAGATCCCTTGCTGAAGCTCAGCTCAGTGGTTAAGAGCACTTGCTACTCTTGATGCAGACCTGGGTTCTGCTTCTGGAATCCACTGGCGTCTCGTAGTCTTTTATGAGCCCACTTCTAGGGGATCCACTGCCTTCTTAGAAAATACACTGGCAATAGTCATGCACATGATACACAGACATACATGTAGGCAAAATACTCACTTGAAAACAAAACACCTTTAAAAAGAGCAGTCAGTGCTTTTGACCATTCAGCCATCACAGCAGCCTGATATGTAATGTGGATAACAATGGCAAAGTACTGACTGCCACCATTTCATAATTTACTTCCAAGTCTGTGTTAGTGTTAGGTAGAATATGATTTGCTGACTCTCGAAACACTGGCCATAAATGTTGAAAAATGAAGCCTTTGGTATCTGGTACCAAAGGCTGTTGAAACTGGAGCAGAGGCAGTCAGGCCTCTGTATGTGAGCACTTGTTGTAACCCCAGACTCCACTCAGATGCTGGGTGTAGTGACGGGTGTAATTGTGTCTTTTAGCTTTACAGAAAAGACCATTCCCAATGTCATTATATCACACCGCTACAAGGCACAGGACACTCCAGCCCGGAAGACGTTTGAACAGGCTCTGACTGGGGCGTTCATGTCGGCAGTCATCAAAGACCTACGACCCAGCGCCCTGCCCTTTGTAGCCAGCTTGATCCGCCACTACACCATGGTAGCAGTGGCCCAGCAGTGTGGTGAGTTTGGGGCTTGTGGGAGCAAAGCCTGTCAGGACAAGTTGTCATTTGAGAGAAGCTGAGGCAGAGGCTTTTTCTTTAACGACCTTCATCGCTAATATGGTATTTCGGTGGTGAGCACTGTGGAAGTTATTCCAAGTTTTATCTTGTGGGAAGTGGGTCTGGATATATTGGACAGACTGTAGGTAAGACAAAAGCAGAAGGACTGGTGAGATGGCTCAGTGATGAAGGTACTTGTCAAGCCTGAGTTCAGTCCCTGGGGACCCAAATGATAGAAGGAGACTGAGTCCCACAAGCCGTCTTCTGACTTCTACGTGCATTCCTATGTGTATACCCTCACACCGCACGTGCACACCCAAAAGAAGTAAATGTAGTTCATGTTAAAACATGATGGTTTGTGATCCTGCCCTCTCTAGTGATATTTCCCAAGGCCAGCCCTCTTGCCTGTATCACCCACTCTGCCCCTCGGCCAGCTCCTTACACCCCCTTTGCAGTGCTCACGTCTGTCCCCTGTCTATTACCCATAGTATTTTTTGTGCCCCCAGCCCAGCTGTGCTTTCGTAAAGCACAGCAGAAGTGTCCCTGACCCTGAGAGCTAGCACTGACTTTCTTCTAAAAGGATACCTCCGACTTGTATCCATTTCCAGAAGCAGAAATAACCATAGAGCACACTTGTAGCGCTTCCCCTGCCTGTGATCTCAGAGCCCTAAAACCCTGCAGTCACCAGTGATGCTGATGATCTCTGGCCCCTCTGCATTCTCCCTGGCTGCACAGTCAGAACGGGGCAGCTGCGCACCCATTGTTTCCCACTGTTTCTTTGTGGTAACTTTAATCTCGGCAACTTGTGGGTCTCTATGGCTGGGGCTCAAAGAGATACCGCTTTCAAGCTGCTCTGCCCAACTGTTCTGTGACCACATGTGTTCTGGAGTATAGCCGTCCCCTGCGTTTTTTCTTACTGTCTGGAATGGCTGGATTGAGACCTATCATTCCCAGGCTATAGCTGATCAATGATGTTTTAAAAGATACTTAGTTGTTCTCATTTTAAACTAGCACGTCTTTGAGTTTTTAAACATTTATTACTGCCCTGTGTGTTTGTGTGTTCGTGCCATAGTGAACGAACTTCCTGGGGTCAGTTCTGTCTTTCCACTGAGCCTTGGAGATTGAATTCAAGTCATAAAGCTTGTGTGGTAGGTGCTTTTACCTGCACAACCATCCAGCCTGCCCACACCTCTTTTTTTTTTTTTTCTTTTAAAAGAACCTAACACCTGAGTTTAGACAAGGATAGCTTTGAACTTCTCATTCTTTTTCTATTTTGGGCATACAGATTTGTATCGCCAAGTCTGGCTTATATAAATACATACTAGTAAATTAGCTGTATGCCCAGCCTCATTTTTTAATTTTGATTTTTAATTTTTAACTGAAGTAGTTGGAAAATGAGGCGGCGTGCTGTTGGAAACATTCAGAAAAACAGCCTTAATGTGAATTGGACTGTTTGGTTTTCATGCAACTGCAGTTTAGTGGGGTTGCTTTGAAGTGTTAGTTCTGGGGCTAGTGAGGTGCCTCAGGTAGTAAGGGTGCTTGCAGATAAGCGTGAGGACCTCAGTTCAATCTGTAGAATCTTCACAGTGGAGGACAGAACCAAGCCCTGCGACCTCTCCATGTGTGCTATAGCAGTGTGCATGTGGGCCATGGCACATGCATGCTCACATACAACGTGCACATGCACAGAATAATAAAATGTAATTAGAATATTAGTGCTGGCTCCAGGGTTCTTAACCTCAGGGGGAAATGAAGCTGGCTTATAATTGGAGGTCACAAGAGTACTCCCATGAATGATTGCGGCTCTCTTGTATGGCTGCTTCCTCTCTTTTCCAGGTCCTTTCTTGCTACCTTGCTACCAGGTGGGCAGCCAGCCCAGCACAGCCATGTTCCACAGTGAAGAAAATGGGTCCAAAGGAATGGACCCCTTGGTCCTTATTGATGCAATAGCTATCTGCATGGCTTACGAAGAAAAGGAACTGTGCAAAATTGGGGAGGTGGCCCTAGCTGTGATATTCGATGTGGCCAGCATCATCCTGGGCTCAAAGGAAAGGGTGAGAAAATCTGAACATCTGAAGGCACTTGTTCGAGAAGCTGATGGCTTCAGGATACCTTATTCTCTGCTTGTTTCTCTCCAGGCATGCCAACTGCCCCTCTTCTCCTACATCGTGGAGCGCTTGTGTGCCTGCTGCTATGAGCAGGCCTGGTATGCAAAGCTGGGGGGCGTAGTATCCATTAAGTTTCTCATGGAGCGGCTTCCACTCACATGGGTTCTCCAGAACCAGCAGACATTCCTCAAAGCTCTGCTCTTTGTGATGATGGACCTGACTGGAGAGGTAGGTAACGGACGGCCGTGCGGCTCAGTCAATGACAGTGCTTGCGAAGAGCTGGTTGGCCTGTAGAGCTCTTGGTCTCAGGCGCTCTTCCCAGCGAAGGGACTTTAACACTTGGTTTCATGACAGCATCTTCATACAGGGACAGCTCATAACTCCCATGTTATCTCCAGGTACCTTCCTAGTTACCTCGGTTTAGAGTGGATCTGAAGGGACTGCTGCTCTGGGTACTGCAAAGGTCCCCACAGGCGTGACACTGTCTTTCTTGTTTCTTAGTTTTTGTTTACATGCTGTGTTGGATGGAGACTTGCCACAGCATGATTGTGGAGGGCAGAGAACAACTGTGGGAGTTAGTTCTCTACCATGTGGGATCAAACTGGTCAGGATGGGCAGCAAGCTCCTCTACCCTCTGAGCCACATTGCCAGCCCTGGGCATGTCATCATTTATGAAACCATGTGCAGATCTGATTCATCCTGGTAGAATTTGGTAGGCTTGCCAGGACCTCTGGTTAATACCAAGGTCATGTCTAGATGACAGATGACATTTTCAGAAGGACAAACAGGAAATAACTACAAGGACGTAATTTTGACCCTAATGTGCCAAATAGATGCTATATAGTGGTCTTTCTCCTGGAAGCTGGCACAGTGCCTGTAAGCTCCTCCTCCCTGAATGTGTGGGGACTTGGGAGTCTGGAGGGTGGCAACCCTGCATCCCTTTAAGACTTTCCTCGCCTCCAGGTTTCCAATGGGGCAGTTGCCATGGCGAAGACCACCCTGGAGCAGCTCCTGATGAGGTGTGCTGCGCCTTTGAAAGATGAGGAGAGAGCTGAAGAGATTGTGGCGGCTCAGGAGAAGTCTTTTCACCATGTGACCCACGATCTGGTTCGTGAAGTCACCTCTCCAAACTCAACTGTGAGAAAGCAAGCTATGCATTCACTGCAGGTCCTGGCCCAGGTCACCGGGAAAAGTGTGACAGTGATTATGGAACCACACAAAGAGGTAAGATTCTGACATGGACAGCAGGGCTCTGTGTGCTTCAAATCTGAGGTATAGGTGCTGCTTGATTCCTGATTCCACGCAAAAGGCCTGTGGCATGTATTCTGTGGCACCTTTGATGTGCAGATAGCAGTGTGTGTCTATGGTGTTCATAAGGATAGAACGACATCTGTTTCTTGGATGTGTGTCAGCATGTGGGACTTTTGTTGTTATTTGTGAGGTCACTTTGGCGTGTTAGGAGTCAGTGTATCTGACATGGTCTGCACTGCATTCTAACATGTGATATGTCCTCCCCCTAATGAAAGTTTAGTCCCCTGTAACAACTTCATGTCAAAATTTTCAGATTGGCTACTATGGCATATGACAATGAGAGGTCTTTGCTTTTTGAGGGGCATCTGACGAGTGGCACCTTTCCTTGGTCTTTTTCCAGGTCCTTCAGGACATGGTCCCACCGAAGAAGCACCTACTTCGTCACCAGCCTGCCAATGCGCAGATCGGTCTGATGGAGGGCAACACGTTCTGTACCACGCTGCAGCCTCGGCTCTTCACAATGGATCTCAATGTGGTGGAGCACAAGGTGTTCTACACAGAGGTATGGTGTTGAGGGTGTGGCTGCTGAGGTTGGACAGCCTTCACATCAGGCTTGGCAGCTGCACAGATGACCAGCTGTAGCCTGGCCTGGCACCTGAAGCACATGTGTTGCTCCTGGGATCCAAGGAAACGTGGTACCCAGAGTTATCAGCACAACGTTGCCATGCTCTAGACTGGCATCTTCAGGTTACAGTCTAACTTGCTTTTAAATAGATTTTATGTACTTGCTAGCATGCATGTGTGCATGTGTGCCACAAGGCAGGTCACAGCTGTCTGTAGCTCTACCTTCGGGGGATGCAGCTCTATACTAGTCTCCTTGAGCACCAGCCATGCATTGGTACACGTGCATACATTCAGTCAAATATACACATAGAGAAATAAAAATAAATCTTTAAAAGAAACGGTAAAGCTTAAAAGCCTGTCCTGGTTTTCTAAGACATGAGTAGGAAGAAGGGGGAAATACTAATAGAAAAAGCAGGATGTGTTTTAGGAACTAGACATACGGGTGCCTGTGTAACCATGTGGATTTGTAGCTGGTGGTCTTCTCAGTGGCCGTCAGCATCCCCTGTTACCCTTTCCTGTACTGTTGTAATGATAAAAACAATAACTTAGGGGAAAGGGTTTTTTCACTCAGTTCCAGGTTACAGTCTATCATTGCAAGGGTGTGGGGGCAGGAATGCAGACCAGAGAGAAACGCCGGCACCCCAGGAATGGTGCTACCTTGTTCAGACTAGGGCTTCTCACATAATTGACATCATCAGGCAGTCCCACACAGACATACCCGCAGCCGACCCGATCTAGATTATGCCCCATTGAGACTGTCTTTCCAAGTCGATAATTAAAACTAATTGTCATAAGGACTACATGGACTGTGGCATGTCTGTTCTTCCTGGGGCAGCTCTGAACAAGCGGGAGCGCACTGCCGAGTACGGGATCACAGCGAGTCAGGTGTAATCTTGGGCTCATGCCACCCCTGTGGCTTTAACTGAGTTTCCCTTTGGGGTGAGGAGAAAGGGCCTCAGTTGTTGGTGGAAATTCTGTAGGCTTTGAGTTCAGTTTCTGGATTAATTTGTTTCAGTGTTTGTGACAAATTGATGTCATGCATGGCTTGTGATCTTTCTTTCCCCAGGAGAGGTGGGTACACTTAAAGCTTCTTTTCTTCTCTGCCAGCTGCTGAATTTGTGTGAGGCTGAGGATTCGGCTCTGACCAAGCTTCCCTGTTACAAAAGCCTTCCGTCGCTCGTGCCTTTACGGATCGCTGCATTAAGTAAGTGCGTGCCAGTGAGAATCAAACTGTAGAGCATAGAGTGGTCGCACAAAGGAGGTTTGGGCCTTCACTGAACTTCGTCTGCAATGTCCACTTTCGTATGGTCTTTTAGAGAACTGGTCAGAAACTGTGTTGGTGGTCAGGCTGTACCGGCATTGGAAGGGTTTAAGTACTTTTCTTTATTCTGTAAAATGTCTTGAATCAGATGTTCTAGTTTAAGAGGATGGTCTTGCTCACCACAAAGAGTCATTTCCATCAGACTCGGGAGGCTTCCTTCTTTGAGGGTGGGGTTTTGAGACAGGGTTTCTCTATGTAGTTCTGCCTGTCCTGGAACTCACACCCGGACACTCACCAGGCTGGCTTTGAACTCACAGACATATGAGTGCCTTAGACTTCTGAGTGCTGGGGTTAAAGGTGTGCCACCAAGCCCAACTCTTTTGTCTTTCTCAAGGTGGCTAAAAGAGGGAGGGTTAATGGCCTGTCATTGGCAGGATCCTTTAGAGAAGAAAATTATTGAGGTGTTTCTCAGGTGAATAATAAAAACTCATTTTTCTCTCCAAAGATGCCCTTGCTGCCTGCAATTACCTACCTCAGTCCAGGGAGAAAATCATCGCTGCTCTCTTCAAAGCTCTCAACTCCACTAACAGTGAGCTGCAGGAAGCCGGAGAAGCCTGCATGAGAAAGGTAAGTGTGTGAACCTCATGTCCTGCACCTGGGATCCTTGGGCTTGTCTGGTCAGCACGCATGGAGCTGCAGCGCCTCTGCCCATTCTGAATCTCGGAACACAGTGAGACTGAGCTCCAGTCTCACCAGCACTTTCTGGGAAACCTGAACTTAATGCTCCTTTTCCCAAGGGCAAGCCAACGCTGGCATTGATTTCATTCCGTCACTTTGTCTGCTGCCTGTTTCTCTGGATGATTTTCTTTCTTTTCTCTCTCTCTCTCTCTCTCTCTCTCTCTCTCTTAAAATAGTTTTTAGAAGGAGCCACCATAGAAGTAGATCAGATTCACACGCACATGCGGCCTTTGCTGATGATGCTGGGAGATTACCGGAGCTTGACACTCAATGTTGTGAATCGGCTGACCTCTGTTACTCGCCTCTTCCCAAATTCCTTCAATGATAAGTTTTGCGATCAGATGATGGTAAGTTAAATGGGTTTAAACTTATTCCATAACGCACCGAACAAATGCAAGGTCTTTTATAAATACACGGCATTTATAGTGTTTAAATGCAAAAGGTGGCAGGGTATGTTGGTGCACTCCTTTATTGAATCCCTGCTTTTTGGAGACAGCGGCAAGTGGATTGCTGTGTGCTCCAGACTAGCCAGGGCTACATGGTGAGACCCTGTCTCAAAAAAATAAAATAAAAAAGTAATTGGAAAACGTGTGAAAGTACTCCGTTTCCTTCCCATCCCCGGCACCCCTTCCTGAAGGCAGCCGGTGTGTTCTTCCAAGCATTACACGTTTATTGTAGGGCACCATCATGTCCTGTGCTTGCTCAGAGGCTTTTGCTTGGCACTGGGCTTCATGACACCTTTTTAGTGGATGGCCAGATGGAGCTATTTGTTCAGCATCTGATCAAAAGGAATCAGTATTTATCTCGCCAGCCCTCTCCCCTGGGTTCCTTTCAGCCACAATAGCTGCCGGAGCTCTTGCACTCTTCTTAGAGCACACTGGGCCCTTCTTCCAGTCCCTTCTTAGACATTCCAGTCTCTAAGAGAGCTCCTCCCCCTTACCTGCTGCTTGCCAGTCTCATAAATACACTTTGTCCTGTGCATAGCATGCACCTGTGTTTCACTTCTCTTCCCACTGGCCCCGATGGAGTCTCTGTTCACCTCTCGGCCTCCACTCCAGTCCACCACAGTATCCAGAGAACAGTGAACTTGAAATTAACTTGAAAGGAAAATGCTGGGCCTGGAACTGTGGTGCCTTGAACCTCGGGTGTTTATTAAAAATAAAACTGTGATGCCTCCTGCTAGAGCTTGGCCTTTTTGTTTACAGAGCAAGACCCCATACCTGTCACTCGTTTCTTGCTGGATAATTAGACTGTTTTACTGTAATGGGGACACTGTGGTTCTATCAAGTACAAAGGAAATCAAATGACTGCAGTTTTCTGCTGAAGGACAATATTTCTCATGAAGTTGTGTCTTGAGGATGTGTTTTGTTTTTTGCTTTTGTTTTTTCTCTTTTCAACAGCAACATCTGCGCAAGTGGATGGAAGTGGTGGTCATCACCCACAAAGGGGGCCAGAGGAGTGATGGAAACGTGAGTGACTAGCCTGTTTCTGGGAGGGTGGCCACGCTGCACAAGCTGGTGTTGGCAGTTCACTGTGATGCACGCTGGAAGCAGAGATCAGTTTATGTGCCGTGCGCTTTATTATTCCTAGTGGCTGAACAGTCCTCTTTATGTTTCTTTACAAGCTCCCTTTTGCTTACTTTAATGTGACTGCTCTGTTGATAGCATTCCAGAAGTACGCGATGTGTTTCCATTTTACTAGTCTTTTTTAAAGCAGTGTCTCCTCCGTTGTTCTTTACATGGTGGTGCCTTTCGATCCACAGCTTTCGTTTCCATTGCTTTTCATCACTCAGTGGTTGGTAATCACTTCCTTATGTCTAACTAATTATGGTTGCCCAGTAAAACCAAGAGATTTGTTGGGGCTTAATAAAGCATAAATGCCCATAAATACCAGCATGGGCATTTTCTAGGACCAGTCTCCTCCCACCCCCCTTGTTTATTAAAAATTAAATGACTTCCACACACAGCAAATTTATATAGTTTTGGGGGGAAACTAATGTAACTAAGTCTTCTTAAATATCTGATGTCGGTCCTCTAAGCCTCTTGTCTCTTTAAAACATGCAGGCTTCTTGCTGTTTTGATGCTAAAATTGCATATGCTAATTTCTACAGTATTTTCTGTAGGTTTGATACCTGGTGGGACATTTATAGTGGCGTCCCCCCATTCAGGAACCCCACTTTGTGTGGCTCTTGCCCCTTGTGCCTCCTTGTTGGATGTTTTACATCATTCCAACTTGGAATTCTTTTTTTGGCTTTACTGTGTCATTTGTTTTGGACATCCTGTATTCGAGGTGTTTTGTTTCTATGTCCTGTTTCTGCTGCTTCTAAAGTGCCGGCTAAGCAGATGTCAACCAGGATTTCAAACCTCTTTCTTGTATGGCCCTCTGGAAGGTTTCTTACTTGTATATTAAAAAAAAAATCAAATAACATCATAGAGGAGAGTAGAAGAGAGAGAGTGCTGATGGAGCCTGAGGCCTGGGAGTGGGTGCAGCCATCGTTCTCCTTGTTCTCCATCTCATCTCTTAGAAGCCCACAAGACCTTAAAAAATAAATTAGATCCTTAAAACACATAGTCGTCAGTTTGAGAATAAACACTTAACTGAGCTCTAAAAACATCAGAGCGCCCATGAGATGATGTAGTAGTTAAAGACGGCAGTCACTAAGCCTGACAACCTGAATTCAGTGTCTGGGACCCACTTAGTGGAAGGAGAGGACTAATGCCCTGAAAGTTGTCCTTTGACACCCCAGTGTGCCCTGGCTTGTGCCTGCATCCATCCAATAAATAAATTTACTAAGAAATTATTTTAAGAACACAAAAGCCAGAGATCTAACATGTAAGTAAATGGCTTCTGGTAAATTAAAACAATACTGTGAACTTGTAGAATGTGACTTGGAGGTGTGGGTTGAGAAGGCAGGGTGTAGACATGTCCCTGAGCGTGGGACATTCTCCGTGTGCAGTGAGTGCCCCACATGAGCAGCAGGGCAGAGCAGGCTCTACTGTGATGGCCGTGTCTGAAGTTCAGGGCACAGCCTTGGGTTTGACAGGAGGGTGGGTGGCCATGGCTTTATCATTTTCACCCAGGGCCAGGCCACAGAGCAGCTCCTAAGCTCTTAGTTGAGACCCCACATTTAAATACATACTAAGTAGTTGAGAATACAAACTCCTCTATAATTTGTTTTTTCTGGGAGTCGACTGCTTTGGGCAGATTCTGGGTCTGGGAGGCCTTCTCTTTTTGACACTGAGCTTATATGGAACCACGTGTGGCACGTATACACACGTGCACAATGCTGGTTTTACAGAGAGTACTTGACTTCATCGCATGACCCACTCTGAGGATTCTAGTTTTCTCTCTTGCTTCAATAAACACTATGACCAAAAGCAGGTTAGGGAAGAGAGGCTTTATTTCAGCTTACAGGTTACAGACCATCACCGAGGGAAGTCAGGGCAGGAACTTGAAGCAGAAACCATGGAAGAGCACTACTTGCTGTCTCGTTCCTAGACTCATGCTATATAGCCTAGAAATGATACCACCCACAGTGAGCTGGGCCCTCCTATATCAGTTAATCAAAGTAGTTTCCCATGGATATGCCCACAGGCCAGTCTGATGTGGGCAGTCTCTCAGTTGAGACACTAGGGTGCCTCAAGGTGGCAGTTAACAGTAACTGGGGTCGGGTTGTTGTACTAATGGCTAAGTGTTGTTCATGGGTTGGGGGCTTAGACATGCCTGGTGAATGAGGGTATACCATCTATTTCTCCCAGCTAGCTGGGGAAGAGTTTTGTCCTTATTTTAAAAACTGTTTCAACATTTGACAAAATCTTGAATTACTTTCTCTGAGAAGTCATTTTAAAGTATGTTTGCATACAACAAAGTCTCACCATTTCTCTCCTTGCACACGAATTCTGAAACTGTGATTCTAACATTTGGCTTAGAAGAGAAACCCAGGCTATTAGACCCTATACGAGGGCTGTTGACGTGTGTGGGTGGAAGCGTGCTTTCTGCAGCAGAGTGCCTAAGTACTGTGTGCTTTCTGATTATCGTGCCTGTACTGTCTTGTTAACCCAATAACCCTGCCTGTGTTTGAGTGTGTGGGAAGTTTCTCTGTCTATGACATCAATAGAAAAAGATGATTTTCCTCCCCATCCTCAGGAGAGCATTTCAGAGTGCGGGAGGTGTTCCTTGTCTCCATTCTGTCAGTTTGAGGTGAGAGCAACCTTATCTAAGTCAGTTATGACTCGCAATGTGAAGAACACTTTTGATTTTTCCTTTTTCTTTTTTCCTTACCGTTTGGTTGCCCGTTTTTTCATGCTGTGACTTTTGTTTTGGTTCAGCCTGCCATGGAAGGGGTAGAGGTGAGAACTGCAGTGTGGCTGCAGGAGGGGGTTGTTGTCGCATTTGGTTTTGCCGTGACTTCGTTAGCTGTGTTGTGATCCTGTAGTGGACAGAGTGCCTTGTGCCATTGAGTGCGGTGACCTGTACTGTCTTGTCTGTGGCGGAGCTGTCTTAGTATCATTGCTGTGAACTGTCCGGATGCCAAGCATGTTCTTCTCTATTAGGATATTTATGCCAGATCTAAGTTCCTGTGTTTTCTGTGTGTCAGAATTGCAGTCCCTCAGTGCTAGCTAAGACTCAGCTGCTCCCTGTCCTAGCATTCATGACAAGCGCAAGCCTCCAGCAGCCTCCCGAGAAGAAAGGCCACACAGGACATCCATGCCTGTGGCAAGATGGGAGTGATTGCACCCTCTGTCACAGTGGCTCTCTACTTCCCTCCAACTAGAGAGAGCCTGTCTGCCTAACACACACAGAGGCACATGCATGCATGTGCACGCACACACACACGCTACCTCTTCTGCTCTTATGAATGCCTACACACACTGATACAGTTATTGCACTAATGTCTTTGGACAGCCTATCCGAGGTTTCCCTCTGTAAAATGGGGATGATAGCACCTTCCAGCACTCTTACTGAAAGAAAAGAATTTTTCTGCTTTGAAAAAAAAATCTATAGCATAAATTGCCATTTTTTAAATGTAACTTCAGGAAAGAATATATTCTCTTTTTTATGTTTATTTATTACTTCAGAATATATTCTCTTTAAAGACTTAAAAATGTGAAGTGGGGTGAGGTGATACTGAGCAGTTTGCTTGTTTACAGCTGGGTTCCTGCTTTGGTGTTTGAGCACCATCTCATTCTAGGGTCAGGTTCCTGCTGGCCAGTGTCTGTCATCCCTGTTTTATGTCCAGGAGCCACAGGCACAGTCCACACATGGTGTAGAGCAGCATCTCTGGTCTCTTCCTACTCAGTAGCCATGGAGAGAGGTCCCTTAGCAGCAGCAGAAGACTGACCAGAGGATGGGGTGTTGGCATGACCCTCAGAGTAGGAGTGCGCATACTCTAACAGGCCCCAGCACAGCCATTTGTCAGCTCTGTGTCCAGCCTGGCTGACAGATTCTTAGCACCATCTGTAGGCATTACTCACAGTGGTGTTTGAACTTTTTTCTGTTTTGAGGAACTCCCTTGACTGGGTTTTGAGGGCAGAAAGATTCTGTGCTCTCAGAACTCGTGTCTTACGAGTTCACATGATGCAGTGGATAGTACACTCACACCTCAGGTGTGACTGATGGTCCCTGTCTTTACGAGGAGGGCTAGCATAGGTGGCCCAGGGTCAGCTCTGACACTTTTCAGTGTCCTGAAAACAAAAGGCAGAGTAAATACATCAGGCACACTGATCCCTGTCCCCCAGAGACAGATGAACTGAAGGGCAAGGACAGTGAGCTACCTCAGGACAAAACACAATTGTGACGTAACGGTAAGTTGTGGCTTTTCCATGTGAACTCTCTGCTTCAGTGGCCAGCCTTGTGAATGTACTTAGACAGTAGTAAGGTCTGTAGTGACAGTTCTCCCCCATTCACAAAACTAATTGGCCTGATTATGGTTTCTGGACTTCTTTATTAGGAAATGAAGATTTGCTCAGCAATTATAAACCTTTTCCACCTGATCCCGGCTGCACCTCAAACGCTGGTCAAGCCTTTGTTGGAGGTTGTAATGAAGACAGAGCGTGCCATGCTGATTGAGGTATGGCCAGACTGAGGGTTAATTCTGATTTGCCTAGAGGTGCAGCCAAAATGAGGGTTAATTTTGATTTACCTTCCATCTATTGCTTGCAATATTTACATTCTGATCATATGTACCCTTCCCGTCCCTTCCAGTTTTCATGGTTTTTGGGGTGGTGTGTGTGTGTATGACTCACTTGAGTTTGACCAGGGCCACCTTCCTAAGCTTGTAAACATGTTCCTCTGTGCACTTGGGACCATATATATTGGAGCATGGGCAAACACAGCAGTGGCTGTGTTGCTGGAAACTATTTTTTATCTATTTAGTTTTGAAGATATATTTAGTTTTTTCTTTAGTTTCATTATCTTTATTTCTTAAAAATCAATTGAATTTGTTATTTGATGATTTCATACATGTATATATAGTGCATTATGGTTAATTTCACCCAGTACCTTTCTTATTTCCCCCCCACTCCTGTCAGTCCTCCCTCATGCCTACAATCCCTTTTCTGTGTGTTTTTTTTTGGGGAGAGGGTATTGTTTCGTGACCCATTGAGTTTAACTAGGACTAACCTAATAACCGTAGGCATCTAATGATGCAGCGGAGCCGGGTAGGCTCACTGGTCATTTCAGACATGAAGATAGTGACACCCACCTCTCCCAGAGTCCATCAGTAACTAATAGTCCTGCAGAGAGGTGTGGGGCCCCGTGAGCTATAACTGCATCCATGACCCGCTGTCGACAGGCCCTGTCTTGTGCAGGGTCAGTGCAGGAGGCCGAGCTGCTGTGAGGTCACCACTGTGTTGGCTGTGCCACACCCATCTCCCTGCTTCTAGGTTTTACTTTGTTTTTTTTTTCCCTGTTCCTTCTTTGACAGTCTTCTCTAAGACATAAGGGGTGGTGACAATGTCCTGTTTAGGACAGAGCTCTCATCTGTTTTTTTTTTTTTTTTTTGGTTTTTTTGAGACAGGGTTTCTCTGTGTAGCTCTGGCTGTCCTGGACTTGCTTTGTAGACCAGGCTGGCCTCGAACTCACAGAGATCCGCCTGCCTCTGCCTCCCAAATGCTGGGATTAAAGGCATGCGCCACTACGCCCGGCGTCCCTCATCTGTTCTTACTCTCACCCCGTGAGCAGCTTGAGTCTCCACATCCACTGTCGTTAATTAAGAAGAAAAGTTCAGGGAGAGTAGCATTTGGCTGGCATTGTAGTCAACATAGGGTCTTTGAAAAACGATTATTGGAAAGCATCATTTTTTTCCCCTTGCCTGTTTGCATCTTGTGTGGGCACACACATGCTAGAGTGCACATGCGGAGGTCTAAGAACAGCTTGCAGATCTTGCCAAGTATCCCCAGGCTGGTCTTGTAGCCATCCTCTGCACTTAGCTCCCAAATGCGGGGACTATGGGAGTGGTCCACTTTGTCTGGTTCATTTTGTTAAAAATCCTTTAAATGAGAAAATCTGACAGTATTAGGATATCCGACGTTAATATTTTGTTTCTGGTGTAGTTGGAGGAGGTTGCATTGTTGTCATGGTGACGGTTGCAAGGCCTTGGAGAAGGATGCTGTGGGTTGCATCTCTACCCCGTGTTTTATAGGCGGGCAGTCCATTCAGAGAGCCTCTTATCAAGTTCCTGACGCGGCATCCCTCGCAGACAGTGGAGCTGTTCATGATGGAAGCAACGCTGAATGACCCCCAGTGGAGCCGAATGTTCATGGTAGGGGTCTGTGCTACTGTAGTGGGTCCCTGCCAAGTGCTGTAGGCCACTGTGCTCAGCGTGTAAGAAACCCCTGTCTCACCATTGAGTATCCCGGGTCCTGTTTCTCAGAGGTCTGCCTGCCAGGAACATTGTTGCTCTTTGGTCATATCTTCAAAGCTACAGCCCAAGAGTTAGTTGGGAGGATTTTGGAGGTTGTAACAGATGAATACAGTTAGGATTATAAATTCACAGGCAAAAAAATAGGATTACTGTTGGAAAACATCATTTTCTTCATACTACGCTTGTTTATGTGTGTGGGTCTACACGTGCCACAGTGCACGTATAGAGGTCAGAAGACAGCTTTCAGGAATTGGATGTCTCCATTCACCATGTGGGTCCCAGGAATCGAACTGAGGTTATCAGGCTCACTGGCAGAATCTTTACCGGCTGAGCTGACTCACTGGTCTGGAAAGATTTATTTATGTATGTTTTTATATATATGGGAGTTTTGTGTGCATGTACATCTGCACACCAGAAGAGGGCCTTGCATCTTATGGGGCAATAGTTCTAAGTGGTTGTGAGCTACCCTTATGGGTGCTGGCTGGGATTTAAACTCAGAACCTCTGGAAGAGCAGCCATGCTGTTAGCTCCTGAGCCATCTCTCCAGCCCAACATCTTTATTTTTTAGCTTTTTTGAGGGAGAGTTCTCTGTGTAGCCCTGACTGGCCTGGGACTGGCTGTTCTCTGCCTCCCACGTGCTAGGATTAAAGGTGAATGCTACCATTCTCAGGAGCAACAGCTTTTCTAGAAAGGTACATGCTGTTCTGTTTTTACATTTGTTGTTGTTTTTGTTTGTTTGACTTCTTGAAGAAATGACTGGGAATCTTAGGAATTGTATCTTCCCACCTTTGTGAGTTTGATCTGATCCAAGCAGGTTTCTACATTCTTTTGCTTTCAGAGTTTCTTGAAACACAAAGATGCCAGACCTCTGAGGGATGTGTTGGCAGCAAACCCCAACAGGTTCATCACCCTGCTGCTGCTGCCCGGTGGTGCACAGACGGCCGTCCGCCCTGGCTCACCCAGCACCAGTAACATGCGCCTGGACCTCCAGTTCCAGGCTGTCAAGGTAGCACACCTTCATCAGAACCCAAAACCCCGAGTTCAGGCTGAGCTACAGGATCCCTGACACTTGCCTCTTTTCTTACAGATCATAAGCATCATAGTTAAAAATGATGATGCCTGGCTGGCCAATCAGCACTCTTTGGTGAGCCAGCTGAGGCGAGTGTGGGTAAGCGAGACCTTCCAAGAAAGACACCGCAAAGAGAACATGGCCGCCACCAACTGGAAGGAGCCCAAGCTTCTAGCCTTCTGCCTGCTAAACTATTGCAAGTGGGTGCATTGGCTTCCTCTGTGCAAAACCTTGATTGTAGGCTTGCCCCTGATGTGCCTGGGTCCTTGGATATTTGTGGTCAGATTTGTTACAGAGGGTGAATAGTAACTGAAGTCTTTCAAATGTGAGTCAGGGGTCTGAGGAGGCGATTCAATGCTTTGTACCCATGAGGACATGAGTTAGGATCCCCAAAGCCCCACAGAAATGACAGGTAGGTAGTTAGCCACTAATTCCAATCTTAGAAGACAGTGATGGGGTTCCCCAGGGCAAGCTGGCTAGTAAGACTATCCCTTATCAGTGAGTTCTGGGTTTGATTAAGAGAAACTGTCTCCATTAATAAGGTGGAAGAACAATCTAAGATGATTCCAGCCATCAACCTTGGACTTTCCACACCCATGCAAAATAATGTATATCCACGTGCACAAGACACAGATGAAAAATGGAAAAAGACACAAATCTGGATTCTGTATAAAGAATTGGCCTTAAGCTAACCTCTTTCTTGTTCTGGCCCTTCAGAAGGAACTATGGCGACATAGAGCTGCTGTTCCAGCTACTCCGAGCCTTCACTGGTCGCTTCCTGTGTAACATGACCTTCTTGAAAGAGTATATGGAAGAAGAAATACCCAAAAATTACAGTATCGCTCAAAAGCGTGCACTCTTTTTCCGCTTTGTAGAGTTTAATGACCCCAACTTTGGAGATGAATTGAAAGCAAAGGTGAGTCCCGTTAACAGGAGATGGCAACAAGTGCGAAGGCCTTTTCCTAGGGAACCTGGGCTCTATTCTTAATGAGCTGCATCTCTACAGATGCTTACTTACACAGTGGGCCCGACTGGGAGTGCTCTTAGTAACACAGGGCACATCCTGCTGTGAACCAATTCCCTTGTGTTCAGGAATAACTTAGCAGAAGGGAGGAGAGAAAGCCGGGCTGAGATTGGCACACACTCTCTCTCTCTGAAGTTTTTAGCTGCCTCTGGCAAGTACCATTTGGCTAGAAGTCGGGATGAGCAGCTGCTCTCTTGGTCAGGTCCACCCTTGATGGTGCAGGATGTGGAGAGGCCCTGTGCCTTACTTCCCACCCCCAAACGAGTGTGTGTGTCCTCCCCGTCCCCCCACCCCACACAGCTCTGTTGTCATGTTTCATGTGTGCTCTTTCCCCAGGTTCTGCAGCACATCTTGAATCCTGCTTTCTTGTACAGCTTTGAGAAGGGGGAAGGAGAACAGCTCTTAGGACCTCCGAATCCAGAAGGAGACAACCCAGAGAGTATCACCAGTGTGTTTATAACCAAGGTGGTGTCCCTGGGGGCACTTCTTTCTATATGGCGAATCCTTTCAGATGGGTGAATGTGTTTGCCTGGGTAGGGGTTTTTGGGAGTAAGATTTTCCTTGGGGCTCCCCCCTCCCTTCTCCCGTGTGTGTGCATAGGTCAGAGGATAATTTGAGGGAATTCTGTCCTTCTACTGTCTGGTTTACGGGAATTGAGCCCAGGGTATAAGCCTTGGAAGCAACTGTCTATCCACTGAGCCATCTCCTCAGCCCCCAAGAGAATATTTTTAAGGTTTCTCTTTAAGGATCAGACTTATGTGATCATAATAAAAATCCAAAGTGAGTTCCGGCTTTCCTGTCAGGTCTTGGACCCTGAGAAACAAGCAGACATGCTGGATTCCCTGCGGATCTACCTCCTGCAGTATGCTACATTGCTGGTGGAGCATGCACCCCACCACATCCATGACAACAACAAGAACCGCAACAGCAAGCTTCGCCGTCTGATGACCTTCGCATGGCCCTGTTTGCTCTCCAAAGCTTGTGTGGATCCTGCTTGCAAATACAGCGGGCACCTGCTCCTGGCGCACATCATTGCCAAATTCGCCATACATAAGAAAATCGTCCTCCAGGTGCCTCCTAGGGCTCTCTGCTGTCTCCCATCTTCTAATCTGTTCCCCCAAGGGTACTCCATGCTCTCTGGACAGCCTCATCCACTCTTTCCTCATAGCCACTAAAAAGGGGTGAGGAGGGCTTATTCCTGCCTTACAGAAACTCTAAGAAACAGTCACTATTAAATTCTTCTAATGAATAATCAAAATTGTAGAGAAAAATCGTTGAGGATGACAGGGACTGAGGACAATGACTAAGGAGTTCATCTCTAGTCCAAACTGTCCTAGAACTTGCGGTGATCCTCCTGCTTCAGCCCCTGAAGTGGAAAAGCCAATATTGGACAGAGATAGAAATTCAGTTTGAGAGAAGAAAATGCTGTGGATTTACAAGGTGGTAGGATGATCTGCAGGAGCATCACCAGTGTGTCCATAACCAAGGTGGCATCCTCGGTGAAAGTCTGTGTTAGTATGTGTTTTTTTAAATTGAAAACCTGAGAGGATGTTAAAGACAAATTTCATAGTGTGAACACTTCCCATGGTGATTACTCCTCCTTAGTTGTTGCTCTGCCCCATGTTCCTTTATAGCCTTGTTCTCGGTCCCCCCCCCACCCTCACTCAGTGCATTTGCCTTTCTAAGTCTTGCAAATTGTTCATTTTACTTTGTTTCTCTCTCCCTCCCCCTACTTCTCTCTCTCTCTCTCTCTCTCTCTCTCTCTCTGTGTGTGTGTGTGTGTGTGTGTGTGTGTGTGTGTGTTGGGGAGATGGGGAGGGAGATGTATGTGGGGTCGCTCACATTGCCAGTCCAAACTATATCTGTGTGTGTTCTAGGAATTAGACCCAAGTCAGTAGGCTTAATGTGGCTCCTTGATTGCTGAGGCTTCTAATCTTCCAGGCTTCTAAATCTGACCTTCCTGTGAAACAGCTTTAAAAATTTTTTTATGTATGAGAGTTTGACCTCCATGATGTATGTATGTAGGCATATGTATATATGTGTGGGGTGTGTGTGTGTGTCTGATGTGTATATGCATTCACATATGCTTATGTACCACGTGGGCAACATGCACAAGGAACGGAAGAGGGTATCAGATTCCCTGGAACTGGCATTTTTTTCTTTCTAGGTTTTCCACAGTCTTCTCAAGGCTCATGCCATGGAGGCCCGAGCGATTGTGAGACAAGCAATGGCCATTCTGACCCCAGCGGTGCCAGCCCGCATGGAGGATGGACATCAGATGCTGACACACTGGACCAGGAAGATCATCGTGGAGGAGGGGCACACAGTCCCACAGCTGGTGCACATTCTTCACCTCATAGTGCAGCACTTTAAGGTATGTAAAACAGCAGATGTTTGTGGGATGCAGTCTCAGATGCTGGCTTTGAGCCCCTACCCTTCCTATAGTAAGGATGGCCAGTCACCTTTTAGTAAAACGTGAGACGTTGGTGCCTGTGTCTGCAGGTGTACTACCCGGTGAGGCACCACTTGGTACAGCACATGGTCAGTGCCATGCAGAGGCTGGGCTTCACACCCAGCGTCACCATTGAGCAAAGGAGGCTGGCTGTGGACCTCTCTGAAGTTGTTATCAAGTGGGAACTACAGAGGATCAAGGACCAGCAGGTACAACTGTCAGCCTCTCTCTCATCGGGCTCCTTACACTTCTCCTGGGAATCAGCCAATAAAATGTGTCTGTGTTTTTCAAGCCGGATTCTGACATGGACCCAAATTCCAGTGGAGAGGGCATCAACTCCGTGTCCATTAAAAGAGGCCTGTCTGTAGACTCTGCACAGGACGTGAAACGCTTCAGGGCGGCCACAGGGGCCATCAGTGCTGTAAGAACTCCTGTTTTCCTTGTGTGTACCCTTGTGTGCTCGCCTCCTGCTGTATGTATTCCAAGCGTTTGGAGCATTCTTGAGCTCAAGAGTTAGCTGGGAACTGGGAACGGGTCTTTTCTATTTCCTGCCTTTCCTCTTTTCTGCATTAGTACCGTTAGGAGTCTGTTAGTTATCTGCAGAAAAGGCCGAAAGAGGAAACTGGGGTGTGGGACAGCAGCTTAGACTACACCAGTGAGGAGAATGGCCCAGTGATAGGGTGCCTGCTTAGAATCTAGTAGTGAGGGACTAGGGTCAGCTCTGCAGTAGAGCATCTGCCTAGAGTCCCCCAGTGAGGGGTTGAAGGTGTGGCTGACAGGCGAGATCCTGCTCAGCATATGTAAGGCCCTGGGCCCTATTCATAGCAAACCTGTTTCCCTTTAAAAGAAAGGAAACAAGCAAAAATGTTCTTTGAAACAAAAAGGTTGAGAATGTGTGTCCATTTTATTGGTTTTTTGAAAAGATAACTCACCTGTCTTTTGCCAAGCAGCCTCCTAGAGGGTCTTAGGTATTAACTCTTTACTCATGGTTAGAATAATGGCCCTGGGAGTCTTCAGCTCTGTTCTTGGCTGACATCGGAGCTTGTAAGCACTGGCTTGGGTGACACCACTTCTAGATTCCTGCCCAGCTCTTGCTGGCCTGCCTGGTTAGATGTCTCCACAGCTACCCAGGACCTAGGGGAAGCCTGGACCCATCTCTGCCTTGTCCATATCCTTGTCCCCCAGCGTCCATCACCTATACCACCAACTAGTTCTGTAGCTCCCTCCCTCTTCCTATGACTGCTTCCAGTCCTATTACTGTTGATAATGCCTTTCACAAAGCAGAATACCAAAAGCCTTTTTTTCCTACCTTAAATTAGAGGAAGCAAAATGAAGGGCATATTGGACCTCTGACGTGCTTTAAAACTACCTCATGAATGAATATTTTGATAATTTGAAGTTAGAAATGAAGTCAGTCTGCCTTGCTGGCCCTTGACAGAGCCCTGCTGGTGGCACACATCTCTCTTCACTGTGCCCTGCCCAGGTCTTCCCTGCAGTGCAGAAGCTCCGAACCTCCTCTCCACTTTCTCTGGTGACTCTTCCATTTCTGCCCTTGCCATTGGCTTCCCAGGCAGTCCAGTCTTTTCACTGCCACATTCATTCTGGCTATCTGTCACATGAGCCATCATTCCTCACTGCCAGTTTGTGCATTGAGTCATGTGCCCCCTGCCAGCTCTGTATGCTTCACAAGGCATGGGTCTTGTGCCCCTGGAGACCTTCGTGCCCATACCCTTTAAATGCCAGCCCTTGTCAGCTGGCAGGATGAGTCAGCACCCCGTGGGAGATGCTTGCTGTGGAGTTCCTTCCCCCTTAAAAGGACAATCCTTTCCTAGGTATTTGGGAGGAGCCAGTCACTGCCAGGAGCCGACTCTCTTCTTGCCAAGCCCATTGACAAGCAGCACACGGACACTGTGGTGAACTTCCTCATTCGCGTGGCTTGCCAGGTATGGGAACGCATAACAGCAGCTGGCTAGTGAGCCTGTAGCACGGTGTCTGTGACCGGGCCTGAGGACAAAGCTCCCACCTTGATGGCAGATTGTCCTGCCGTTATACCTGGTTTATGTTTCTGGAACTTGCTGTGTGGCTTGGGCTGTCCTCTAACTTACAGTCCTGCTGGAATTGCAGATGTGTGCCCCCACACTTGGCTGCCTGTGTCTTTTTATTGATAGGCATGTCTGCCTCCTAGTTTCTCCTGTCAGTGTTAATGAAATAATGGCATGACTTGGGGGGGTTATTAACATCTATTTAATATGTCACTTAGAAGTCACAGGACAACTTGTGGGAATCAGTTCTCTTATCACCACATGGGAGGTCAGGTTGTCAGGCTAGGCAGCAAGTACCCCTTACCACCCAGCCACCCCAGCCCAGCATATCTTATAATTTGCAGCATCTTAGTTAAGGGATCTTGGTCAGTCAGTCCACTTCTTTGTTTTCTTTGCTATATCAGGCTGGGGAGGGTACATAGCTCATGGCATTGAGTTGACCAGCCCTCAGGGAACTATGTAGCTTGCATTGACTTGTAGCAGTACTTAAAGCTTAGGCTCACCAATCTACTAATATTTATGTTCTCACGGAGTTGCTAGGAATCTATCTCTGAACCTTGTTATTTTTGTTTTCCAAAACCCTTCTTGAAAAAAAATTTTTTGGGGTACTGTAGCGATGGTTCAACAGTTATAAGCACTATCTGCACCATGGGATCTGGGTTTGATTCCCAGCACTTACATTATGGTGCACCATCTGTAGCTCCAGTTCTAGAGGATTCAGCTCCCTCCTCTGGCCTTTGCAGGCACCAGGCATGTGAGTGGTAGACTGACATACAGGCAAAACACCCAGACACATAAAATTAAAATAAATCTCAAAAAAAATTTTTTTTCTTTTTAATTTGGGGGTGGGTGGGTTCTTCAATCTTTAAAGCTATCAAACAAAATACAGTGTTGTGTGAAATACTGAAGACTGCTAAGAATGTCAAAGACTCCTCTGAGCTGTCCACCCAGAACATCCCTTGTTTCCTTGCAGTGCATGGTGGGGGGTGTCTTTGTTCATTTGGTTATCCCTCTTTGGGGAGTACAGGCCCTGCTTTCAGCTGCCACAGACACCTGCTGCGGGAGTGTGTAGATGAAGAGACTTAGCGGGAGAAGGAAGGCTGGGGGTTGGGGACGATGCATGGCAGAGCTCTGGGATGCACAGGTGTGTAGGGACGTTTGGGAAACAGTGTCACTGCTCTTCTGTTCCTGTAAGCTGGTATTCAGTGACCAACTGATTGTCATTTTTGTAGGTAAACGACAACACCAGTACCGCAGGGTCACCCGGGGAGGTGCTCTCTCGCCGCTGTGTGAATCTTCTCAAGACCGCTCTACGGCCAGATATGTGGTGCAAGTCCGAGCTCAAACTGCAGTGGTTTGACAAGCTGCTGATGACTGTGGTAGGTTTGCAGGGCTGTTAGCTGATGCTGTCGCCTGGCTCTGGTGTGGACACAGAAGTGTGTGTCTCTTCTGTGCCTCAGTCTAAAGCTCAAGCTTCGCACGTCTGTGCCCACTCTCTGGTCTCTTCCACTATCTTGTGGCTCACCAAACATGACTTGGAACTTGAGTTCGCAGTCAGCCCAGAGAGGTTAGGTTAGACTAGATCAGCAATGTCTTTCATATTTCAGAAATATTGCATATTTCTTTCTTTAAAGTACATGTCTTACTTAGCTGGCTTGGTATAAACTATTGTGGTTGACTGACGTGATACTCTTTATCATAAGTTAGAATTTGAAAAGCATTTTTTCTTTTTTCTTTTTTTTGGTTTTTCGAGACAGGGTTTCTCTGTGTAGTCCTGGCTGTCCTGGACTCACTCTGTAGACCAGGCTAGCCTTGAACTCACAGAGATCCACCAGCCTCTGCCTCCCGAGTGCTGGGATTAAAGGTGTGCACCAACATGGCCGGCTGAAAAGCGTTTTTTCAATGGACTAGTTACTAAGCCCTGCAGTAGATTCTCCTTAGGCAGGTGATATGTAGTTAGTGCCATTCCTTGTCTTTGTGTCTTGTTTACCTGGAAACTTTTACCCATGGATTTTCTGATGTCAGCAAAAGCCTGGCCTCTGTGTCGTTGCCATCTGACATTCCCTTTGTCTGGTTGTCGATGGAACTTGAAAGCCTAGCTTTCTCTAGGCTATTGAAAATATTTTTTCAAAGATATTCTTTCAAAAAGGCTAGTGTAGATATCTGCTGTTTGGGACTGCAGAGAGTTAACACTGTTACCAGGTTTAAGGGGTCGGGGCAGGGGCTTGACTCATGCTGCAAACTAAAGGCCTGATTCTTGCTGATGTCCAGTGTCCTCATTGCCCTTTTCAGGAAGTGACTTGTTTTCCTGTCAGGTTCTAGCTGTCACAGCTCCCTCCACAGGCAGGCACCGTTGCTGCTGTGCTCCCAGGGAACTGCTGGGACCTGACCTCACTGTTGTCTATGCAGAAGGTGTGTAGATCACAGGAACTGAAGTCTGCAGAAGCCGTGCCTGTGCTTGCTACAAACAGTTCTTGTTTTTAATGATGTCATCATCTAGTACACTGTGAAGTGTTACAATTTGAGATGCATTTTTCTTGGTATAGACTTTTGTATTTTAAGTAAGTATGCCAACAGAAACACTTTTACCATTGAACAGTAAAGTGTTGATGACCTTTTAAAGAGATTTAACTGTTTTTCCATCACATTCTAGAGGATGCAGTCTTATAAAAAGCCCAACTGCATGGTGGCCATGTTCTGTGACAGCTGTACTGTGTTCATTCTTCAGTGACTTTTTACTTAGTTCCCAGTTCTTGATGGCATCTGTTTTTCAAAACTCTCTGGGTTTTCATCTCTACTTGCTTTACCTGAGAGTGGCCTGTTTTCCCTTTCCAGGAGCAGCCTAACCAGGTGAACTATGGGAATATCTGCACGGGACTGGAAGTGCTAAACTTCTTGCTAACCGTGCTGCAGTCGCCGGCCATCCTCAGCAGCTTCAAGCCACTGCAGCGGGGCATCGCAGCCTGCATGACCTGTGGGAACACCAAGGTGCTGCGAGCTGTCCACAGCCTCCTCTCTCGCCTGATGAGCCTTTTCCCTACAGAACCAAGTAAGTGACGTTTCTCTCACTTCCCCTTTTTGCAGGAGACAGATGGCCCTGGGGACTGTTCCTTGAGAGCACTGTCCTGTAGTAGTCAGTGCACATTGTTTTCCCATTTTGTTTTACTCCCAACATTACTTTTTTGAGACAGTCTCTCAATATGTAGCTCAGGCTGGTCTTGAACTCTCAGAGATCTGCCTACCTCTGCTTCCTGAGTGCTGGGATTAAAGACATGTGCCACCATGCCCAGCCTCTCAGTCTCTCTTTTAAAACGTTATTTGACTTGAAAACTTAATGGTACTGCGGTGTTTGTGTCTGTTTTGAAATTCATTTCTTACCTGCTAGTTGGTTTTTTTTCCTCCAGGTATGTAAAGGAAGTTAAAGTACCATAACGAGCATTCAACTTGAAGTTGTTTGTATTCTGAATAAGTGTACTTAGAGCTGTCAAGATAAGAGTTGCCCTTAATAGTGTGAACCAACTATCCCAAGATGATGAGCACACTGTCCTGTGGTAGAAGGAAAGGGACCGTCCTGCACACTCCACAACTAGAGCTTGGTCTTTGGGGCCGAGCAGCCTAATAGCCCTCACCCCAGCTCCCTCCCTGCCCCACTTCCCTTTCAGGCACTTCGAGCGTGGCCTCCAAGTATGAAGAGCTGGAGTGCCTTTACGCAGCTGTTGGGAAGGTCATCTACGAAGGGCTCACTAACTATGAGAAGGCCACCAACGCGAACCCCTCCCAGCTCTTTGGTGAGCACCTGTGTAATTTTCCAGAAGTGGTTGGCTTGGGCTGCGGTCCCTGATCACTGGAGAGCTGTCTTGCAAAAGACTGGGAGGGGCTTTGGGCTGATGTGCTGTTTTGGAGTTTTTGTGTTCTGTCCGTCGTTCATCCAAAAAGAATTTTCTGAGACTTTTGCTTAGCCCCAGCACAGACTTGGTTTGAAGGGAATAGTTGCTTGTGCACTGGTCAGGGCGAATTGCCCCTCCTGTGTGCATCCATTCACCAGTCAACTGCTCATAAGACTTGTCCCGCCCAGGTGACACAGACCTAGATAATCAGGGAAGCTGGATAGCTTAACTGCCCCAGATGCCCAGAAGTCCAAGCTACGGATACTCCTTGCCCCTTATCACACTAGTCCACATTTAGGCTTAGAATTGGCTTGTGTTATAATTTTTTTTTTCCTCCCATATTACACTGTCATTGTGTAAAACTTGGGAAATCAATTTTTATTTAAACTAAATGAAAGTTACCTGTAAGCCTCTCTATTCATTAATAATAAGTACTAATAGGTTAGTGTATATCATTTTATTTTTGGTTTTTTGTTTGGTTGTTTAAGTGGATTTCTTTTGTTGTTGTTGGTTTTGTTTTATTTTCCCTGAGACAGGTTCTCACTGTGTAGCCCTGGCTGTTCTGGAACTCACTCTGTAAACCAGGCTGGCCTCGAACTCACAGAGATCCGCCTGCCTCTGCCTCCCAAATGCTCGGATTAAAGGCACGCGCCACCACCGACTGGCTAAATGTTTTATTTTTAATAATGTGTGTACATGAGTGGATGCAGGGTGCCCATGGAGGCCAGAGGCATCAATATTCCCCTAGACCTGGAGGGGACAGGTGACTGTGAGCTGCTCAGCAGTGGCTCTGGGAACTAAACTAGATCTTCTACAAGAGTGGTAAATACTCTTAGCTGTTGAGCTATCTCTCAGCCCCTATGTGTTGTTTTCTATACATAAGAACATATGTAAATTGCCCTCTTCATGAAAATGCTTGTGTCTGAACCTGTATTCTGAATAATTTTAATTAGTAATTTCGCAAAAATCCTTTGCTATCCAAAACTGGCTGATTGCTCTCTGAAATTCAGGACCCAGGTGTGTTTGGTTTAATCAGTCTGTCTTCCTGTTCACATCTGACTGCTCTAGAGCCAGCTGATTGGCCTTTGTGATGTCAAGGAGGCCATCTTGGGTGTTTAGGCTCCCATCATAGGATAAAGGAACATCTCTGCTTATTCATTCTTCAAGGTGGTCAGAGGAGAGCTGACCTTCCTGGGCCTTACCTCCCTCTTCTGTAGATGACGCAGGGTAGGGTATCACATAGTGAGGTGGGCCTGGGGGCTGGTTATGCCATCCTGCTCCTTATCTGGTGGACTTAGCTGTCACTGTTTGAGTAAAGCACAGCAGGACACATCCCATTTTTTTCATGGATTTGGTTACCTGGCTTAAAATCAGGCCAGCTATACGATGGCTGCTATAGAACCAGGCTTTAACAAGGGCAGCCTGAATTGTCCACATCTGAGATGCTGGAGCATACAAATGGCAAATGCCCTCTGATGGGTCTGTCATGTGACCCAGGAATAGAGTTTATGTTCTGTCAGAGACGGGATGATGTTAAAGATCAGTTCTTGGCAAACACTCAGACATTGTGTGTCATCCCATGTGACTTTTAGGGATCAAACTTGAGTCCTCGGGCTTGCTAGGCAAGCGCTATACTGATTGAGTTGTCTCCTCAGCACAGTTGTCATTTCTTTGTAACATAACTGCTCTTCCTGCACTGCAGGGACACTTATGATCCTCAAGTCAGCCTGTTGCAACAACCCAAGCTACATCGACAGGCTGATCTCTGTCTTCATGCGCTCCCTGCAGAAGATGGTCCGAGAGCATTTAAATCCGCAGACGGCATCTGGGGGCACTGAAGCAACCGCAGGTGACTTGTCTGGGGCTGGGGTTCTTTCTCCATGGACTTTGTGGGTCGTCTTGCATTGGAAGCTGTGTGTTTGGACATTGCCATGAACATGTGTTAATGTGAAGTTCTGTTGATTTCCTCTTGTAACAGAGGCTTAGTGTCAAAACATGGCTCAGGCCAAAAATTTAGTTTAAAAATTATGAGTCTGAGAATGAGAAACAATTGAAAATGGGGGGATCATCATGTGGAACTTCACCACTCCCACTGAGTTATCAGAGTGCTTTCTGACAGCGCACCTAATCAGATTTGTCATTGCTGAAGAGTTATGTCAGGAACGGAGCCAAGACTCCCTCTGACTCTCATGGTTGATGGGCGATTAAGCAGGGTGCTAACCATGCTTTGTTAGGTTGTGTGCTAGCCATGTTTCCCATGGCTGCTCAGGGCTCCCCCAGGACCCAAGTACCAAGTAGCTTCAGGGAGGATGTGGAGAGGCTGGGGTATCCTGTACAGGTCCCATCAGGTCTGTCATCCCCTTGTGGCTGGGGCTGCTAGAGGGCATGAAGAAGTGGCATTGCTCAAATCCCAGTGTGCAAGTTGCTGGAGAAAAGACTGAGAGTAAAAGTATTTGTAATTTTTTTTGGGGGGTGGGGGGGGGGGAATAGGGTTTCTCTGCGTAACAGAGCCCTGTCTGTCCTGGACTCTCTTTGTAGACCAGGCTGCCCTCGAACTCACAGAGATCCTCCTGCCTCTGCCTCCCCAGTGCTGGGATTAAAGACGTGTACCACTACACCCAGCTTGTAAATATTTTCTACAGGCAGTGAGGCTCCTTTAAGTACATCTGTAGAGGTCAGACCCATGTATTTGTTCTTCGTCTGCACAGCTGGAACAAGTGAGCTGGTGATGCTGAGCCTCGATCTTGTGAAGACTCGTCTGGCGGTGATGAGCATGGAGATGCGTAAGAACTTCATCCAGACCATCCTGACCTCCCTCATCGAGAAGTCCCCAGATGCCAAGATCCTCCGAGCTGTGGTGAAGATCGTGGAGGAGTGGGTTAAGAACAATTCCCCAATGGCAGCCAATCAGGTGAGCTGGCAGGAGGGCACCACACTCTGCCATGTTGTCCCTCTCTGGAACCCAGGAACACTGAAGCATGGCTCTCTTACTCTTCCATCTGAAACGTGGAACTAGGGGATTGTTGTGTCGTCCCCACAGTAGCTCTGCTTAATGAGCATGAGTTCACTGGGCCACTGGATGAGCCAAGCAGATGAACTAATCTGCTAGACTTCTCACAGTGGCTTTTCTTTTGTTAAAATCTTGTAAGCTTATTCTTTGTGGTGGTAGTGGTGAGGTTTACGATCCTGTGAGTCAGCCCAGGTGAAGTTTATTGGTGTGTCTTGACTTGGAGCACCATTGATAATCATAATCACATTTGATGTTTGTCCTCTTTAACAAGCTGGCTTGATAGCAGTAAATAATAATATTATTGATAAAGTAACAGGAGTGTGCAGAGTTGGGAAGGTGGCTGTGAAATGCTTTGGATTTGTGTTTTTTTCAAGTAGAAGTAATTGACACTTTCTTTGGGAAAACCAATTTTATAGACACCTACACTCCGGGAGAAGTCAATCTTGCTTGTGAAAATGATGACTTACATAGAGAAACGCTTTCCAGAAGACCTTGAACTAAATGCCCAGTTTTTGGACCTTGTTAACTATGTCTACAGGTAATTCGGCACTGGTCACATTGCTTGTGTGTCTGTGGTGTGTCCCCACTCAACAACGCAGTGTGACTTTATTCTTTTACTTCCTCTAAATTGAGTACTCACTTTGGTAGTACTATTTTGGTAGTTATTAAGGTAACATACCTTGATGACATTTCTTTAAGATTTTATTTTTTGTGTAAGAGTGTTTTTTTTTTTCCTGCATGTATATATGTGCAGTATCCAGAGGCCAGAAGAGGGCCTCTACTGGAACTGGAGTTATGGAGGTTGTGAGTGGCCATGTGGGTTCTGGGAATCCAACCCAGGTCCTCTGGAAGTGCAAGTGCTATACTTAACTGTTTTGATCCATTGCTCTAGCACCCTTGGTAGCGTGTCTGAGCCCTTGCAGAAATGTTGCTTAAGCCGTCATGGTGGAAGCACATCCTCGGTGTTACAGCAGAGTTGCTATGGGAGGAAGGGGCTGGTGTAAGTCATCTTGAACACTGATTTGGGTGGTCACCTGGCTCTTCTCTTGCCTCTTCTCATTACAGGGATGAGGCACTTTCTGGCAGTGAGCTGACTGCAAAGCTGGAGCCTGCCTTTCTCTCTGGGCTGCGTTGTGCCCAGCCTTTGATCAGGGCCAAGTTTTTTGAAGTTTTTGACAACTCTATAAAACGCCGTGTCTATGAACGTCTGCTATATGTCACCTGTTCCCAGAATTGGGAAGCCATGGGGAGCCATTTCTGGATCAAGCAGTGCATTGAGGTAGGATGATGAATTCACCTCTGTGGCTGGGAGAGCCTAGGGGCTTTCTAAGGAGCACAATAGGCCACAAGTAATCTGTGAATTGGTCCTTTTCTATTGATGTGATAAAACCGTGACCATGGCAACAGGAACAGCTGAGAGCTCATATATCTCAAACCACAAGGCTTAGAGCACACTAGGAATGACAGAAGTCTTTGGAAACCTGAAAGCCCATTCTCAGAGACACACCTCCTCCAACAAGGCCACTCCTCCTAATCCTTCCCAAACAGTTCCACTTACTGTGGACCCAGCATTCTCACATGTGAGTCTATGGGGGCTGTTCTCATCAAACCATTGTATCCTACAACATAAGGAGGTATAGAAATATTCTATCATGAACTGTTTCCTGTTCCGCTATAGGGGAAATAAATAAGCCCTGATGCTAATCATTAGGAGAAGCAAGGATTTAATACTGAACGTTCACATCTTACTTTGCTAATTAGAGCCCTTTATCAGAAAACTGGAAGAAACTTTTTAGTGGACAAAGATTCCTTTTTCTTCACATAGAAACATGTTTAAATTCGATCCACCTAGAAAGTTGAATGGAACATTGTGATTGTCATCTCATTAGTCCTTAACAGAGCTGGGCAGTCAGCTTGCCAGCACTGTTGCTTTGGGCTCCTCAGTGTGAGGATTTGGGTGGTGGGCAGTAAGCAGATGTGTGGGAGCAGAGTCCAGCCCACGAGGATTTGGTGTTTCCATGAGAGAATTGCGGGGCGGGGGTGGAGGACGGGTGACTCCTGGGGCACTGCTACACACGGGCTTCAGGCAGCAGGCAGCGCTAGTCTGTCACATTACTAGTGCTTCGCAGACACATGTCTGCTTGCCTACAGTGAATGAAACCAGGTTTCCTCTTTGAGACAACTTCTTCAAACAGTTCTTAAATTATGTCTGATGCAAGGAAGGGAACTGTGTCCTGGACCTCAGTGACAGATGGTTGTCATGGTTTCCATTTGTAAAGGATTGAGTTTTCCTCAGTGCCTGGGGGAGCATAAGCAGTAGCCTTGTAGTGATCCTACAGGGGCTGCTACAAGTGGAACTGTCTTGGGAAGTGCTGAGAACACAAGGGGATTTCATAGGCAGTTGAGGGTTGATGTCACCCCACAGAAGATCTTATGTGGTCCCACCCTCTGGGAAGTATGGGCTGTTTCTCTGAGGCTATGAGAAGTCTCTGAGGGGTTCAGGGAGTGGGCGGAGTCATGGAGCTAGCTGTGTAGAAAGAGATGATTTTTGAGAGAGTGGGTCTAAAGATGGCCTAGGAGGATGGCTGGGCTTGGGGGTATGCCACATATAGTGAGAGAAAAAGAGAGTAGAGGGAAGTGAAGCAGAGCTCTCTGACTGGACAGTGTCTCTGGGGTAGAAGAATGCTAAATCAGAGGAAGCTGGGCCAGCAGCAGTTGGAAAGCCAGTTCAGGCCTGTAGCTAACCTGGGGGTAGGGGAGCCACTGTGACATGAGCTGTGGACCTGGGTTGCCTGAATGTGAGCTGCTGTTCTCATGTCCAGGTGTTCACACCCGCTCAGTGCCAGGTGTTGGCTTTAACTGGTCTTTTTTCCCACGACCCTCTCTAGCTCCTCCTGGCAGTGTGTGAGAAGAGCACAGCCATTGGTACCAGCTGCCAGGGAGCTATGCTTCCATCCATTACCAACGTCATCAACCTGGCCGACAGCCATGACCGAGCTGCCTTTGCTATGGTCACCCATGTTAAGCAGGAGCCTCGGGAGCGAGAGAACAGTGAGTCCAAAGAAGAGGTGAGGCTCTGACTGCCTGGACAAAGTTGTCATTAGCTTTAAGTTGGCAAGAGGAGTGCATCAGAACTTGTTTCTGCCCAAAAGCTGAGTGTGGTACCCGAGTTTAGACTTTTTTGCCATTAAAACTGAAAAGAATCTAGTTGCCATGCTCTGGTGGCATTGTTCTGAGCCAGTTCTGCTTAAAACAGAGGACTTTATTTTGAGGTTTTTTTTTTTTTTCCTTCAACGTAACGTGATACTGTGATGTACGTGAACTGGAAGTGATACCTATGATACAGGAACCCAGTGCTGAGCCTTCTGGGAGCCTTGTAACCTGCCTGAGTGGGTAATGGGGAGCCAAAACTGCACCTGGAAAGGAGTTCATAGCTCTCATGGCTCTCCATTCTCCTCATGGGAGTGCAGTTAAGGAAGAAGTATAGCTGGTCAGGTCATTTGATGTGCTCTTGCTGTAATAATCTGAGTGGCATCAGTAGCCATCCTTGGTAACTCTTCAAGGGCAACATAGTTGATAGTATAGTTGACCTGGTAAATTTCAGGGATAGAATCCTGATTTCCTTATTGACTGTGACTTTCTAGAAGCTATGCTTGTGACCTAGCAAACACTGACACTCGCTGGAGAGATGACTCAGAGGTTAAGAGCACCGCTCTTCCAGAGGTCATGAGTTCAATTCCTAGCAACCACATGGTGGCTCACAACCATCTATAATGAGATCTGGTGCCCTCTTCTGGCCTGCAGGCATAACTGCAGACAGAATACATTATAAATCTTAAAAAAAACCAAAAAAACAAAAAACACTGACCCAGGCAGGTCCTGTAAGACGACTTAGCAGATTGACGTGACAGAACAAGGCTGCTGGGCTACCCTGCTGCATCTTAGAATGGATGATACACTTTCCCGATTTCCACTGAAGTTTGTACTATTTTTTTCCTTCTTATAATTCAAACACAGAAACAAATTGTCATCCTTCCACTGTTGTTTAAGAGAGAGATGCAGTGGGGTGCAGGGAGGCTCATGAGGGGGCGAATGTGAGCCAGGGTACCATGGTGTAGAGATGGAAATGCCAAAAAGAAACACATTCTGTATGCTAACTGAACTCCAGGGAGAGAAGCCAGTTATGGATTGGTGAGCTGGCTCTTGTTTATGTATTTTAATTAAAGAATATTTAAATACAGAAGTATCCTTCATCTAAAATGCTTTAGAAACATTGTACATTTTGGGTGTTTCTGAATTTGAAATTTCAGGGTTTTTTTTTCCTGTAGTTTTGCATGAGATCCCAAATTCTAAGGTCTGAATGGTCTCAAACCCCCAAATTTGAACATCATGTGGATGCTTAAGATTTGTGTTTGAAGACTTTTATATTTGGTGACTTTAAGATTAAAGGTGTAACAGGGGCATGGTGGCACATGCCATTAATCCCAGCACTCGTGAGACAGAGGCAGGCCAGATTTCTGTGAGTTCGAGGCTAGCCTGGTCTACAGAGCTAGTTTCAGTACAACCAGGGCTACACAGTGAAACTCTGTCTCCAAAACAAACAAACAAACAAAAACACACACACGTTGGAACTCAATATACAAATACCTGGTTATATCAGAGTACTCCTCAAAGACACCAGTAGAGTGGCTCAAGAGCTCAAGATTGGGTAGGGGTACGCGGCCCATACTCTGAGAAAATTAAGAAAAATTACACTTGTCAAAAATGGAGAAGTGGAGACCTGGCTCAGTGCTTAAAGCACTTGCTGCCTTTCTAGAGGACCCACCGTGTTCAGGTCCCAGTCAGTAACAGCTCAGGTTTTAGCAACAGTGGGTGGCTCACACACACTTGTTCCTCCAGCTCCAGGGAATCTGAGTCCTTCTTCTGGCCACCTGCACTCAGGTGCACATGTACACACAATTAAATCTTTTTTAAAATAGTCGGGAGTTCATAGGAGCTGTGTTTGTTGAGCCCTGTGAACTCCGTAACCTCCTGCGTTCCCTTGTATTTCGTTTAGGATGTAGAGATTGATATTGAACTGGCCCCTGGCGATCAGACCAGCACACCCAAAACCAAAGAGCTTTCTGAGAAGGACATTGGGAACCAGTTGCACATGCTCACCAACAGACACGACAAATTTCTCGATACTCTCCGGGAAGTGAAGGTCTGTGGGCAAGTTTGGAAGTGAATATCTTCTGTCCCCATCTTTTTTTTTTTTTTTTAATTTCAAAACAGGGTCTTCTCACACTAGTATAAATTCTCTTACCAGTTACTCATGTTTCCCTTCTACCCCGTTTGAAACCATGTAGCTTCTGGCTATAGTTCTGGGAGAGATGGAGTCAACATTCACTATAATCAAGGAAGCAGATACAGGGCTTTACCGGGAAAATAGGGAAGTTGGTTTCTCCACTACTTACTGGCCTGTGGGAATGGTAAAAATGACTTAGTGGTGCCAATAATGGGCAGTAACTCTGGGTTATTGTTCAAGGGCCTCAAATCAGGAGATGTAGCAAAGTGTGAAGACAGGCTGGTTCTCTCGGGAGAGCCTCCCCAGTGCCTGCCATTGACAGTCTCCTCCGTTTCCTCAAATAGGAGCCGTGGCTTCCATAGACACTGGCTAATCCTGGGTGTGGGTGTTACCGTGTTCATTCTGTGATCACTTAAGGCTCTGTGCACCCAGTCACTTTCGAGGAGTATCACACAAAAATAATGGGGGTGGTGTTTATGTCAAGGCCTAGGAGGAAAAAAGCTAATTACTTCTCAGTAGTTTCTGTGTTACATCTTGGTAACCAACCTGGATCTCTGTGCTCAGTCAGTCTTTGAACTTATATCTGATTGACACTATTTCTGTCCTGTGTAACCACAGATAGAGTGCTGAGGGGGCAGGACACGGTGAGTTCTCATGTACCTTCCTTCATGCTGCCATTGGTGCTAGAAAAGAAGGAGGGCTGTGAGTCTGTTCCCAAATGAACGCGTTCTATAGGTGGGGCTAACTCAGCAGTAGCCTTGGTGTCTTTTGGAGTGGGGTGCAGGAGGCGTAGCATGCTAAGCTGGACCTCTTCTGCACAGACTGGCGCCCTGCTCAGTGCCTTCGTTCAGCTGTGCCACATTTCTACAACGCTGGCCGAGAAGACCTGGGTCCAGCTTTTCCCGAGGCTATGGAAAATCCTTTCCGACAGACAGCAGCATGTGAGTCACATCTTAAAATCCTGTTTTGGGGGAATGTATTTTTAGCTTTTGATAAATAATCCTGAATGAACACAGCTCTAAGTTCCAGAGCACGATAAAACTACTGATTCTCACCCAGGGACCAATTATCATGGTGCCACCAGGTGATGAGGAAGAGGCCGGTTTTCTTATTCGTGTCTGAGACAGGGTCTCAGTATACACTCCGGGTGGGCCACAAGCCCACCTCCTAGCCCAGGCTGGCCTTACAGTCACCATCCTCCTGCCTCAACCTCTCAAGTGCCGGATTGCAGGTGTGCAGTGCACACTGGGGTCAGGCTTGTCGGCTGTTGAAGACCTGAAGCAACCCCCTCTTTGGTTGTAGGCTCTGGCAGGGGAAATCAGCCCGTTCCTGTGCAGCGGCAGTCATCAGGTGCAGCGGGACTGTCAGCCGAGCTCACTGAACTGCTTTGTGGAAGCCATGTCCCAGTGTGTCCCCCCGATCCCCATGCGACCCTGTGTGCTGAAGTACCTGGGGAAGACCCACAACCTCTGGTTCCGCTCCACGTTGATGCTGGAGCACCAGGCCTTTGAGAAAGGGCTGAGTCTGCAGATCAAACCGAAGCAGACAACCGAGTTTTATGAGCAGGAAAGCATAACGCCACCTCAGCAGGTGACTCTCCTCATTCCATCAGTGGCTTTCAATGAGTTTTTAAGTTATGCTGCAGGGGAGTTGCTCTGTTGACTAAGTATGTGTTTGACCTGAACACTCAGAAGCAGTAATGTCTTTCAGGAGATCCTGGATTCCCTTGCTGAGCTTTACTCCCTGTTACAAGAAGAGGACATGTGGGCCGGCCTGTGGCAGAAACGATGCAAGTTCTCAGAGACTGCGACTGCCATTGCTTATGAGCAGCACGGCTTCTTTGAGCAGGTGATGGCTGGTGGTTGTGCCTCAGGGTGATGGCTGGTGGTTGTGCC
>CAJQZJ010032807.1:5176668-5206106 GCA_907164525.1 Lophiomys imhausi
CTGAGTGCATGCAGGTAGAGTCCTGAGTGCATGCAGGTAGAGTCCTGGAGGGGTGTTCACGCTGGGGCTCCTGGGCCAAGCAGAGAGGAAGGAAGATGAGAATGTCCCAAGCTTGGCAGTGGGAAACTGTTCGACCAAAAGAAGGGAAAGGAAACCATTCAGAGTTAGAACTGCTTCTGTGGTCCCTTTTCTACCTGTGCATAGCTAATGTGTTTAAGGAAGAAAAAAAACGTGATAAAGGGGGAGGTAAGGTCAGTCCTGGCCATACCTGTGCCCCGAGGACCATGTGAACGAGAGAGCGAGTCTGGCTGGACATGGTGCTTCGGAAAGAAGGGCTTTGTAAGTACTAGATGAATTATGTAGACATTTCAAGAGCCTTTGCTCCCTCTCTCCATTTCTGAACAGGGCCTTGAAGTTATTGAGTCCACAAACCTAAAATACTTCACAAAGGAGATGACAGCTGAATTTTATGCTCTGAAGGGAATGTTCCTGGCTCAGATCAACAAGTACGTATACTGTGGCAGGTTCCCTAGCTATTCTTTAAGGGTTTGAGGCCTGTGTGCTGCTCAGGCTAGAAATCACATGGTTTCATGATGACCTGAGGCAGTCTGTGTGTGGCGCCTCTGCAGGGAGGATCTCACAGCAGAGGCATGTGCAGCCCTGCACAACTTCTTACAGGAGAGCAGCATGAGCTCGGGCCTGCTGGTGACAAGGGCTCCTGTTTCCCTTAGCCCGTCTGTCTGGAGTACAGTTGTTTCCCTGTGTGTTCTGTTTTTTTAGCTGGACTTGCAGCATTACCCAGTCAGGACTCAAGCTCCGATCCTCAGTCATCCTGTTGGGCCCCCTAAATAAGAGACTCCAGCACTATTCCTCTGTCTGTTTTGGGAGAGTTGTTTTCTTTAGAGCCACAAGTCTATCATCTATCTCTGACTGTGGGCCAGATCCATCTGGGGTCCAGTTTCAAACATGACGTTGTATTGAACCCCAGCCTTGTCTTCTTGCTAGACAACTCCTACTTGGTCACGGCCTTTCCTGTGCTTCTAGAATTGGCGGCTAGTTTTTTTTGGGGGGGAGGGGGGATTGAGCCTTTATATTCATGAAGAACATAGGCATATGTTTTCTTGATTCATCTTGCACTCGGTAGTGTGGTAGTGAAATGGTGTCCTGTATCACTGTTGTGGAACAGTTTGACAAGGGGCAATTTCACAGAAAACATTAACACTGAGTTGTCCTAGGCCCCAGAGATTTGTTTCTTGATCTAAAATAGTGGTTTTCAACCTGTGGGTCGCAACTCCTTCGGAAGGAGATCAGACAACCCTTCCACGGGGTCACATATCAGATATTTACATTATGATTCATAACAGAAGCATGAACAAAATTACACTTATGAAGTAGCAACGAAATAATTTTAAGGTGGGGGTCACCACAACATGAAGAACTGAATTAAAGGGTCACAGCATTAGGAAGGTTGAGAAGCCCTGGTCTGAAAAGATGTAAGCAACCAGGTCCTTGTTCCAGAGTGTGTGTAACAGAACTAGTCACTGCAGGCAGAGTGGAAATAGTGTCAGGGTTAAGTGAACAGCCATCTCTGCGCATATAATGGAGTCATGTAGCTGTAGGGCCAAATGGTGTCTGACACATGCTTCAGTGTGGATATCTCAGAAACACTGGCTAGCTTAAATCGGCTGAAAAGATCAGAGGATGTATAACGTGATTTGCAAGAAATGTGTTGAGTATGTCAGTACCCAGAGATGGAGAGCAGATTGGTGCCCAGGGGCATGGCATTTCTGGGAATCAGAATGACTGCATAGGGAAGGTCACAGCTGCACTTCAATGAATGTGTTAAGTGCTACTCAATGTTCAGTTTGTTTGGTAGGTTGGTATTGACTTTTTTAAATAGTGTCTGACAGCATAGCTCAGGCTGACCTGAAGCTTGTTGTCTGTTCTAGGCTAGTTTTAACCTTGAGACACTCCTGCCTGCCTCAGCCTCCCGAGTGCTAGATGACAGGCATATGCCACCACCAGTTGAAATCCTGTCTCTGAAACAATGTGATATCTTCTGCTATGTGTTTTGGCTTCACACAGATCTGAGGAAGCCAACAAAGCATTCTCAGCAGCTGTGCAGATGCACGATGTGCTGGTGAAGGCCTGGGCCATGTGGGGCGACTACCTGGAAAGCATCTTCGTGAAGGAGCGGCAGCTGCACCTGGGCGTGTCTGCCATCACCTGCTACCTGCATGCTTGCCGCCATCAGAACGAGAGCAAATCAAGGAAGTACTTGGCCAAGGTGAGATGGGAGATCATCTTCGCCATAGAGCAGCTGGTTCCCTTTAAGCTTGAGATTCAGCTCCAGATCTGAGGTCTGCTTTCCTGCCTGAACATCCCAGGGTCTCAGCCTTTTCTTCATGTCTAGTGCTCTCTAGGGTCACACCTTGGATAAGCCTTCTAGGCCAGATTGAACTGGAATTCTACCCACTTCCATGGTCTCTGTGCAGTGCCTCAGCATAGTTGCAATCAGTGTTTACAGCAGATATGAATAAACTCTCTGGTGTCTTTTGAATCCCTGGTTGAGCATGAGCTTTGGAGTGTACATCAGCACATATGGTAGTGAAGCTAGCTGCTGACCCCACCCAGCCGTGGCCCTCAGCCACTTGACAGTCTTGAGCTTCTGAAGGCCCATCTTTCAACACTGAAGGATGCTGGGGACCAGCGTGTAGTCTGCCTGGTGCATGTTGCCAATAATCAGAATCTCTTGGAAATCTGTTTTGTTTGGGTGAGGGCCCATCTGTGAACAAGCAGGTGGTCTACCTGTTGTCTTGGTGCAGTTACTATTAGCATCCAGGTTGGATCAAAAGAAAAACTAGATGCAATCATGGATTCTATGTTACACCTTAAACTTTGTCTTGATTCTCCCTTGTGCCTGGTAGGATAACACCACTTCATTTAAGGTTGGGGAAAGCCTCTTTCAAGGCTCTCAAATCCTCATGTAACTAAAAGTCATCCTCTACCGTAGGTGCTGTGGCTTCTGAGTTTTGATGATGACAAAAATACATTGGCGGATGCTGTGGACAAGTATTGCATCGGAGTGCCCCCTATCCAGTGGCTGGCGTGGATCCCACAGTTGCTCACCTGCCTGGTGGGCTCTGAGGGCAAGCTGTTACTGAACCTCATCAGCCAGGTGGAGTTGGCAAGGCTGGGTCCCACTGACCATCCTCTTTCATGTCTGGAGGAGTCTGAGGGATGATGACTTTGTAGCAGTATACTTCATTAGACTGGGAGGCACGGGGCCTCTGATACTTCTTTACAATCACAGCTCCTCCTGAACGAGCAGCCACCAAGTGTGCCCAGCAGACCAGGCAGCACCTCTCTATTTGATTCCGTCCACATATGAGATTGTCTTGTAATTTCTGGACACAGGAATTTTTTTTTTTCTTTTTTGCTTGAGAGCACATGGGCCATACTCCTAAGCTCTGGCATTCGGCCTAGAGCTTAGCTGCCAGGTTACCACCTCAATCTGTCCCATACAGCAGATGCACACATGAGCCAGGTGTCCTGTGGCCTTGGCAGTTCGTCTGTGGCACATTTGGAAGGGTCCAAGTGACAGGGTGTCTTCTTGGTCACAAACTAGTGTGGTAGGCTGGTGCCTGCCACCTTGAGTACATGTTTCTCTGACTCCTGCAGTTGCCCTTAGTGGGCTCCTCCCTTACCTGGAGTCACTTTATGACTTGCCCAATATGATGACTAACGGATACACAGGAATCTTTTCACTGGCTAATGTCCAGAGTCAGTGTTTCTTGCTTTCCTCAGATTTACTGAAGGAAATGGAGTGTAGTATCTGCCATGAATGATGGCCAGGTAGAATTTATGAGACGCACATGGTTTGTCGGGGTTTTAAACAACTGAGCAAACTATTTCATGTGTTGGTCAACAGCTTCATGTATTACATCAGTTGCTTGGGGTTGGCCTTTTTGACCCACATGCACAACAAAAACCAATTCACTGCCTGCACACAGTCACCTCCCTACAAATTGCCCACCACCCAGACCTTGTGTTAGGAAACAGTGCGTTTGACTCCTTGCTGTCTCCAAGCAGGTTGGACGAGTGTATCCCCAAGCGGTCTACTTTCCCATCCGGACTCTATACCTGACCCTGAAGATAGAGCAGAGAGAGCGCTACAAGAGCGGTGCGTCTTGACTGGGGTGGCTGGTGGGATCTCAGAGGGCTCAGTCTGTGGGCTCCCCCAGATCACTACTGCTACAGGGACACCCCTGCCCACAGCGCCCCTCCTACACGTGGTCAGTCTTCTTTTCAGTCAGGCCCTGAGGACCAAGCCTAGTGGCTGAGTAGAGTTTGTGGTTCCTCCCTGCCACCATAGGGTGCATTCATGGGGCTGACTTACTGGAGGTAGAATAAAGTCGGTGAGGTCCCAGCTTAGTTCCTGAATAAATACAGTTAGCTCGAGCCAGAAAGCTGTAGCATAGTTCTCAGAGAGTGGCTATTTTTCTTTTTTTTTTTTTTTTTTTTTTTGGTTTTTCGAGACAGGGTTTCTCTGTGTATCCTTGGCTGTCCTGGACTCACTTTGTAGACCAGGCTGGCCTCGAACTCACAAAGATCCGCCTGCCTCTGCCTCCCAAGTGCTAGGATTAAAGGCGTGCGCCACCACCGCCCAGCAAGAGTGGCTATTTTTCAAAAGTGTCATTTTGCAAGTGGCAGTTGGCCTTCCTGGATGACGTGTGTAGATGAGTTTTTTTAATGTGCTTTTAGGTTCTTTTGAAATTTAGTAGCAAGGAATGTGTTGGGAAATGATTTTCCAAACATTTTACATCAGACAGCAGATGACACAGGAGCTCAGGAATCCATGACACTTGTCTCTTTGGACCCTCAGGTGGTAGGCAGTCTGTTGGCACACACAATAGCTTTTCCCTGGACCACCTGTAGTCAGGGCAGAGCTGACTGCCCTCTCTGCTCCTTGGTCAAGTGGGACAGCTGTTCTCAGAACCAGGGTATCTTGATCTTGTCCCTGGGGAGAAAAGGTGTTGTCCCACAATGACAGGAACCGGCGTTCTTGTGGCCAGTGGGTCCTGTAGCACTCTGAGCTTGGCATCAGTGGGTCTTGCGCTGACATTGGCGTTGTGTCTGTTGCTCTCAGATTCTGGACAGCAGCAGCCCAGTTCAGTGGGTAACCAGTCCCATTCTGCATCAGATCCAGGGCCCATAAGAGCAACAGCGCCCATGTGGCGCTGCAGCCGAATCATGCACATGCAGCGGGAGCTTCACCCCACCCTCCTGTCTTCCCTGGAAGGCATCGTTGACCAGATGGTCTGGTTCCGAGAGAACTGGCACGAGGAGGTAGGTGGGCCCGACTGCAGCTGCTGCCTCCCCACAGAGGGAGTGCATGGCACTGGAAGTGTCTTCATACTGGGGCGCCTGCTCAGCCCAGCTGGTTACAGTTGAATGTAACCATGGACCAGGTGAATAGTTGTTCTCCAGCACCAGGACAGCTTCGGGTCACTGAAGTGTGAGATGAGGATGAGGGCTGAGATTGTTGTAGCTTAGTAGGTGGTGTGCTTGCCTGTAATACACCAAGCCCTGGGTTTCATCCCAGCACCACATAAACCATGGTAGTCCATTCCTGTAGTCGTGGAGCTCAGGAGATAAGGATGGAGATCGGGAGTTCAAGGTCAGCTTGGACTACATGTGATAATGAGGAAATGACAATGCTGTACACTCCTCTGTGGCCTCAGTTACTTTCTGACGAGCTGTTGGTGGCCACTGTGTGCGAGGGCAGGGCTGTGGCTGTGGCATAGATGGGAGCCTTTCAGCCTTTTCACAGCTCTGCTATTTCCTTAAAGGCAGTTACTTCAACTGGGGATAAAATACAACATGCCTTCCTGCCCAGTAGTGTATCTTACTGGGCTCTGGGCCAGCTCCTTGCTGCTGAGAATTTGTAGATAACACTGGTGCCAAGTGTTGGTAAAGGCTGACGTGAACCACGGTGACTAGGCCTAGCGTGGCATGGGCTGCCTCACTGCTCTCAGGATGATGGTCTGACATTCTCTGTCTTTTCTGCCAGGTGCTCAGGCAACTCCAGCAGGGCCTGGCAAAATGTTACTCTGTGGCCTTTGAAAAGAGTGGGGCTGTATCAGATGCCAAGATCACCCCTCACACTCTTAACTTTGTCAAGAAGCTGGTGAGCACTTTCGGGGTAGGCCTGGAGAATGTGTCCAATGTCTCAACCATGTTCTCCAGTGCAGCCTCTGAGTCTCTGGCCCGCCGGGCACAAGCCACAGCCCAGGACCCCGTCTTCCAGAAGCTGAAGGGCCAGTTCACCACAGGTGAGTCTTGTTCTGGGCACATGGTGGCTAGACTTTCTTAAAATATAAACTCAGGCCAGATATGGTGGTGTGCACTCGGGAGGCAGAGGCAGGCAAATCTGTGAGTTCTGGGACATCCAGAGCTACATAGTGAGACCCTAGTTCTCAAACATAAGAAAGTCATCAGTCTAACTTCATGTCTTATTTTCCAGCAAAGGGCTAGAGGTTGACCTTCAGAGAGAGGGATTAGAAAAGGAAAAGCTTTCAGGCCAAACCTTTGCCTTCCTTCACTTAGCTTTAGGGGAAAGCTGTCAGTTGAGGTGGAAGATTTTAAAGCTTAAAGTACAGGGCTCAAAGCAACAGGTGGAGGGCAGGAGGCCTTGTGGTAGAAGTTAGGCCTCTTTAGTGAATTAGTATGCAGTTCAGCTTGGAATCTGGCACCACATAAAGCTTGGGGGTCCCTTGGCTTGCTGCAATGGATAGAGCGCAGTGGAGACCATAGTTCTGTTGAAGGGGTGTGGTTAAGAGCTGCCCTGTTGAAGGGACTTGTCTAAGAAACTGGACAAGCTACGAGAGGACATTGGTTGCAAGAACAGGACTGCTGGAGAGAGAGTTCCTTAAAGTTGTCTGTCTCAGAGGCTGCAGAGCACCAGAAGAGTGAGCGAGGCGGGCAGAGTTTGGAAGCTGCTCGAGCAGCCCTCAGTTTGGCAGTTGGAGCACGCTGACTTTATAAAGGTGAAATAAGCCGACCTTGCGAACTGGCAGTATTAGGCCCAATGGACACTGAGCTTGAAAGGGACTGCCTGCTGGGGCTGCTGTAAACCAAGTTGTCCCGCATGGACCTACGCCAAGAATATTAACATCCTTTCAAGGAAATTAAAAGAGGGTGAGTTAGGTGTTCGTAGAGAAGTGTTTGTTAGGCACCAGTAGATATAAGAGGGTTTATAAAGAAAAATATTCAGTTACAAGGCATGATGACAGGCATACCTTTTCCATCACTTGTCCATGGTTCAGGTGGAGGCATTTTTTTCCCTAGGAAATCCTCCCCAGGCCTCTTCCTGCCTCATCTGAGGGAACCTTAGCACTCCATAGCTCACATGCATGTGTGTTCACATGGCACAGTGCCTCCCATACTATTTAGAGAATACCCCAGACAGATAGATCTCTTTAGCCTCTGAGTGACCTGTAGGCATGGGACAAGATTTGCCTTAGTTTCTCAAAACATTTTGCTTCCAGTTTTTGTAATTGTCTAAAAACATCCTTTTTTAACTGATACATGTTGAACTCATAGGGGCACATGTTGCATTTCTATCTGTCTTTATCAAACTGGCTAAATACTCAGCTACTAAGCCACACCCCCAGACCCAAAAACTTCAGGAGTTTTTAAAGCCTTATTGTCCTTACAGAATGCAATTAAAACTATGTGTTGTGTGTCCCTATAGTAGACACCTGCTAATTATCCAAGATGTTTTACAGTTTCAGCCTGGCCTGCTGTGACTCCACCTGGCATGCAGAATGTGACCCTGTCACCTCACAGGTGGTCTTGGGAACACTTGGGCTCCTGATCGTGAACTATAAGGTGCTTGAGGGTAACTCAACCTGCCTCAGACTGAGGCTTCCACATGGTAGACCCATGTTGAGTAACATCCAGGGATGTTCATTCATGCCCTGTATTCACACACACAAGACATCACACGCTCACAAAGATATAAATAGTAAGAAGAGAAAAAGAATTTGGGCTCTGCCCTCTCTTTTACCAGGGAGCTAGCTCCTTTTAGCTGAGATTCTTGCCTCTGAAGTCTGCAGTGCCATCGCTGTTGAAAGGGAAGCACGTGAGATCAGCATCTTACCACCACATTTTACTTAAAGACACTGAGAGGACCAGTCCGCTTCTATCTGAAGGCTCAGTATCTTGTCTTTCCATTAAATGTAGTCTGAAACAGAATCAGACATGGGCTGAAGCACTTGGGTCTCAATGTAAAAGCTACAAAACCAAAAACTCAAAAAAAGTTAAAATCACAAGGTTTCCTCAGATCACAGCCAAAGTTGAGAGAGAACAGTCTGACCTGCTGTTGCCCTGCTCCCGCAAGGCTGCTTCTGATGTGCCCGTGTGTGCATGTAGTGAGCTTGTGTCCACCAGCAGTCCTAAAGAGGAGGGCGCTCAGCGTTTTCACATAGTAAGGTGTGCATGTACATTCATTGCTAATCCACAAAAGAGAAACTGCCCAGGTTCCTTTCAGGAGGCAGAGTATAGACTAGCTGAGTGTTAGCCATCCCAACTCCGCAATGGAAGGGAGTTACTGGTTCGAACTTCAACTGGGATGAGCCTCAGAGAACCCCTGCTGGTGATGCTGAGGATTGGATCCAGGACTTGTGTGAGCTACACAGACACTCTACTACTGAACTGTGTCCGCAGCCCCTTGCGGGTGATTCGGAGGAATCAATGACAGGCACAAAGTGCAGCTCAGTGGTAGAATATATGTTTATCTCAATCGTCATGTAAAAACTCAGCAGTGAACCAGATAGATGTCTTTAAAAGAAAGCAGATACATCGGCTAACCTGAAACAGACTGCTTACATTACAGTGAACTTCATGCAGGGGCTACTGGATGGGACAGTCAAAGGCCTGGTCCACTGTCTACTTATCCCTCTCGTCAGCCCTGATCCTGGATGGCACTCAGAACTTATTACATGCTCAGCAGCCAGCACGCTGGCCAGCCAGCTCTACTTGTCAGCTGGCTCTTATCAAGTTTGTTTTATTCTGCAGATTTTGACTTCAGTGTCCCAGGTTCCATGAAACTTCATAATCTGATTTCTAAGTTGAAGAAGTGGATCAAAATCCTTGAGGCCAAAACCAAGCAGCTTCCCAAATTCTTCCTCATAGAGGAAAAGTGTCGGTTCTTGAGCAATTTCTCGGCTCAGACTGCTGAAGTGGAGATCCCTGGGGAGTTTTTGATGCCTAAGCCCACACATTACTACATCAAGATTGCTCGGTGAGTGCACAGGGCCTAGCCTGCAGAGGGGCTCCAGGCTGGCCTTGGGGTGCTGCCTATGCTGGTTCCTTGGTGTGGGGTATACAGTTGTGTTGTTGGTTTCTTCCAGGACCTGAGCTGACTATAAGGTTAATATCATAAGAAAAGGCCAGGTTTGTTTGCAGAGACCTTTTCTGAATCTCCATAGAACTAGGCAAACAGAATTATGCCAGGTGTTTATTAACTAAGACTACCACCAAACCTAATGGTCCACGTTTGATACCTGGAATCCACATGGTGGAAAGAGATACTCACTCTGACTGCCATAAATACACCATTTATGTGAAATTAAAATAGAACTGTAACTGCTGTAACTGGGAAAAAAACAAAGTAAGTAAATAAGAGCAAAAGCAGAGTTGGCAGCTGTAGAATTTACGAGTGTTGAGTCCTGCTGGATGGACATGGAGCAGCACTTGGGAGAGGCTACCTCCCGCAACTGACATGCACCTTGTTTCTTATTTCCCAGTTGGTTCTGCCTTTCCCCATACCCAGACCTGTTCACTTTTCCTCAGAGTCCTGCTTCCTCCCGGTCCTCTATCAGTCCTCGGTACATCCTAGATTGCCATAACATCTCTGTGGCCCCTGAACCGCCCTGCCTGGTTGTCTGTGACAGTTCTTAACATTGTTTTCCCCAAAGAAGGGTCTGCTTCATGCTTTCCCCTCTCTTGCTCTCGTAGCTTTATGCCCCGAGTGGAGATTGTGCAAAAACATAACACAGCAGCTCGCAGACTGTACATCCGAGGACACAATGGCAAGATCTACCCATACCTGGTCATGAACGATGCTTGCCTCACCGAGTCACGGCGGGAAGAGCGTGTGCTGCAGTTGCTCCGCCTGCTAAATCCCTGCCTGGAGAGGAGGAAGGAGACCACCAAGAGGCACCTGTTCTTCACAGGTATGAGAGCCGCAGCTCAGGGACAGGGCAGCTCAGGCCACCCTCTGATGGGAAGCATTCAGGAGCAGCAGCATGTCCTGTCCCTGCTAGTCTCTCATTGTGGGGTAAGAGCTCACACTCCAGCTCTCCCTCCTGTGACCAGCTCTACACAGTCTTGTTTGGAGTGTCTTTGTCTCACAGCTAACCCAAGAATAGCACGTGATGTTATCAGGTAATACTGAGTACAGTCTCCACGCTTGAGTTGCTGCCATTTCTGTGTGTGATCCCTGAAGTTGGGAGCCCTCCTGTAATGCCTGTGCTCTAATCATATATGGAATACTCTTTAGACAGCAAAAGGTGTAGCCAACACTCCCCTTTCTCCCCTCCCCTATTTTGAGACAGTCTCTCTGGCCTAGAACTCACTATATAGACAAGGCTGGCCTCAAACTCAGAGATTGGCCTGCCTCTGCCTCCCAAGTGCTGTGATTACCACACTGCTTAGCTTAGCCTAGCTCATTTTGATGAGAGAGACATCTGACCTTTAACTTTACTCCAAGACAGGGTTTCTCTGTGTGACAGAGTTCTGGCTGTCCTGGACTCATTTGTAGAACAGGCTAGCCTCGAACTCACAGATCTGTCTGCTTCTGCCTCCCAAGTGCTGGGATTAAAGATATGTGCCACCATGCCCGGCTAACTTTTAATATCTCAAATCAGTAGATTTAGAGGCTGGATAAGATCGCTCAGTGCATAAGACCACATACTGCTCTTGGAAGAATGCAGTTTCCAGCACCACATTACTGCCCGCCACTCCAATTCCAAAGACATGACTCCCTCTTCTGGCCTCCATGGGCAACTACACTCGCATGCACACAGAACAATGTATGCATCTAATTAAAAGTAAAAATAAAGGACTAGAGAGATAGCTTAGCATTTAAAAGTGCTGGCTGCTCTTACAGAGGTCTGGGTTTGTTTCCCAGCACCTACAGTGGCTCACAACCATTTGTTGCACTCTTTTGGTCTCTGTGGGCACCAGGCATTCTCATGATGCGCTTACATACATTAGGGCAGCACACACACACATATATAAAAAGTATTTTTAAAATATTTGTTTTTAAAAAGTGTTTTAAAATAAAAGCACTAGTGTGAAATATAATATATACTATAAAACACATATGAAAATTTTTAAAAATTAAAAAATGAATAAGTAGAATAAAAATGAATGTTTAGGTTTTGGGAGGTGTTTTGTTTGTTGTGATTTTTTTGGTTTTTTAGAGATAGGGGCTCACTGTGTAGCCTTGGCTGTCCTGAAACTCATGGTGTAGACCAGCTGACCTCAAACTCATGAGATGTACTTGCCTCTGCCTCCCCAGTGCTAGGATTAAAGACATAAACCAGCAGTCCCACCTAAAATAAATGAAAGAAAGAATTCAAAAAGAAATCTGAAGACATTTATCACATGTCAGAAAGCTGTGTGTGCTGTACTTGGTGCTACTTCCTATGACTGGACTAATTAATGGTCAGTAACAAGTCCGAGTTGGTGCCTTGGAATCATGGAACATTCTCAGGGATGTAAACTAGGGCAGCAGACCAGCAACTATGGTTTAGCTGTGGTCTCCTCAGATCCCTCTGTTCATTAGAAAACACGAGCAGCTGTGACCGGCGGCTGTGACCCAGCCCACTGGCACTAAGCCATGCTTGGGGCCCAGCAGCCAGATCAGAGTGCACCAGGTTTTACAGCCCGAGGAAGTCAGTCTCCACTCTGTCCAACTAACTAATCTCTTTATTCCTTCAAATGGCATCATAATTATTGCCTTGTTTAATCAATGAACTGCCCCCCATGGGGGATAAAGAGCCTGAAGTCCAGTCGGTGACTGGCAGCTGTGGTGCAGAGGTGACAGGTGTGCACACCCACCTGCTGAGTGGCTCCTGAGTGGAGCTCAGGAGTTTGGCCATGACAGATGCCATCCCAAAATACACACTGCTCAAGAAGCCACACCTCACTGCTGTAATCGTCATGGGAACAGAGCGTTAGTCCATCCCTGAACCTCAGGTTACAGAGACATGTCAGTTACCTGACCATGCAGAGATGGAGCCAGCCCTTTTAGTCACACAAGTGTAATAGGTGCCGTAGAGCCAGAGCGGGGTCCATCTGAGGAAGGCCTCTCAGGAGTGAGTGTGGGTCGAGTCCCTGCTAACAGATGTTAAGAGCGCCCAGTGAGGATTTAACCCTACAGATGGTGCTTCATGCCATCTGCCTTGTAATAAGGTGTGTGGCCTGGGCTCCTCTGGCTTCGTCTGGGCTGGTGGCATGAAGGGGAGGCTGAGTGCTAACCTACTCACTCTTCCTCACTCTGCCCCCTTTTCTTCCTCAGTTCCTCGGGTTGTGGCCGTGTCCCCACAGATGCGCCTCGTGGAAGACAACCCCTCTTCACTCTCCCTCGTGGAGATCTACAAACAACGCTGCGCCAAGAAGGGGATCGAGCATGACAGCCCCGTCTCCCGTTACTACGACAGGCTGGCCACGGTGCAGGCACGGGGGACCCAGGCCAGCCACCAGGTACCAGGCAGGAGGCCACCTACTGCCCGAGGCCCCGTCCACGCTGTTTGGTTGCAGTGGGATGTTCCGCGAGGTCAGATGGTTGGTGACCATCTGCTACAGGGGGTTTGTGGTGAGGTCCCTGACCTCGGAGCATCCATTGTCCCTGCCCTACACTTACAGGACAGCTCAGAACTAAGACTTAATGGCATGCTCACTTAGCAGCCGGTGATCGGTAACACAACGTCTAGACCCTGTGGGGTTTCTAAAATGCAAAACGTGACTGAAACCCTTGGGCCTCAGCTGTTTGGGTTGCCTGGGGCAGGAGCATCAAGTGGGCCACAGGAGTCCCAGACGGCTTGTGCTCCCAGGGTGACAGAGGGCCCTCTCCTTATTTGCAGATTCCTGCCCTTGGCTGGGAAGATTTTGTCCAGGGTTGTGTGGAGCGGCAAGAGGCAGCTGTTTTGGCCCCTCCCCAGGTGCCACGGGGTCCTTCTGTGCATTACCAGGAGAGGCCACGGGGTGGAAGCCATGACCTGCCCTGTATTGCCCAGGGCTCATTGTAGTTTCTCTGGGTCCTGCAACATTGGGCTTCATTTAGGAGGCTAGAGCCCACAGGGCTTCCTTTCCTCCTTCTAAGCAGGGAGAGCCTAAGATGGTCCTGGCTGCAGGGTCTGAGGCAGCTCCCCGCCTCTTTAGGCATAGGGAGTTAATCCCTGCAGAATCTTAGACTTCTGGACAGAACTGGGGCCTCCTTTGAGAATGGGGTGCTTTATGGCACAGGTCACACCCTTGGGCAGTTGTGAGGTGTTTCTGGGAGAGGCCATCGTTCTGTCTGACACAGGAAGCCATTAGCTAAAGCTATGTGCTTCACCAATAACCTGAGGAATGGTGTTGGTCCCGCTTACAAGCACTGCCTGAGTAGAGACCCTGACCACACTGAGTGACCCCAGCCTCAGCCTCCTCCTGCACCTGGCTGGTTCATGTTAGCTCTGCTCCACTTCTGTGGTTTTAATAATACTTTTGTGGAGTTAAAATTGACATGCTGTGAAAGCCATCCTTCAAGGCATTGTATGTGTACTGCTGATTCTCAGCTGTACAACCGTCACCCTCCAGTCCCCCCAGGTGGACCACAGGTCTTTCTGTCTCTGTATTTGCCTGTTCTTGGCACGGCACGAATGGAGTTTGTGTCTGAATTCTCACTTAGAATGATTTTAATCCACTGTGTTAGCCTGTGCCAGCACTCTGTATTCTGGTGTGTGAACATAAGTACTTTTATTTGTTCATTTGTCGGCTGATGGCCTTCTGAGTGGTGTGCTCTTTGGTTATTTAATGAGAGCCACAATGGACATTGTCACACTGTCTGTGTGAATTTGTGTTCATTTCTTTTGAATATATATCTTTACACCCAGACGTAAAATCCCTGGGTTGATTGACTCTATGTTTAAAGTTTTAGTGAACTATATTCCAGGGTGTCTATAGTGTGTGTCCTAATTCCTCTTTGTCCTTCCCAGTTTTTACTGCCTTTTTTTTTTCTTCACCGTAGCCATCCTGGAAGGCATGAAGTGCTAGTACTGACTGTATCACTGTAGTTGCTCCCCGGTGATGACAAGAGTCTTTTCTGTGTCACTGGCTGCTTACCTTTTTTCCTTGCAAGATACCTGGTCAAGTTCCCTGCCCATTTTTGAGTTGGTCACTTTGTCTTTTTTAAACATCCGTTTTTACGTATACAGATGTTTTGCCTGAATGCATGTGTGTGCATCATCTGCATGTCTGCTGCCTGTGAAGGTCAGAAGAGGGTGGTGGATCCCCCGGAAATGGAGTTGTGTAGATTTGTGAGCAGCCACGTGGGTGCTCCTCAAGAGTGCCTGCTGTTCAGCCACCTCTGCAGCCCCTGGTTTCTTATTGTAAATTCTAGACATTGTTATATGACATAGTGACTTAACTGGGCTCACTTTGTGAAGTCTGTTCTTTGTCATATGTAGCCATTGAAATCAACTCCGTTTGGTCGTCAGTAGATGGTCTGATAGACAGTTGTGTGCCCGGGCGTGCGTGCGTGCGTGCGTGCGTGCGTGCGTGCGTGCGTGCGTGCGTGCTGGCAGTACTGGGGATTGAGCCAAGGGCCTCTACCAGTAAACTATCACCTCATCTCTTGATTTGACCAATTTTCTTCGATGTTTGAACCAACACGGCTCCTGTCTGTTTGGGTGGTGCCTTATCTGTAGGAGCATGCTGGTAGCATGATTCATCGGTTTATAGCTTTGCCCTTGACCCCATTTCTACTGTGGCAGAGCCTCAGAGTTACATAAAGTCAAACACACTTGACCTTCTAGGTTTCTGGAATATGCTGGAGCTGTCAAAGCTGCTGCCCCTCCCACCCCATCTCCTGCACAAACTTTAGTATTTGTCCAGGCTCTTGGGGGCTCCAGCTGATGGTATGGCCTCTGGCACCAGCAGTGTTAAACAGTTCGGTTGTTTTAGTAAACACTGTCATAGCTGAGTGAACTTCATTGAGACAGGGACCGACCTTGTCAGTGAGATTTTCTGTAGGATGCTGACAGATAGCTCAGTTCAGGTGCATCTCTGGGGATGAGCGTTAGCAGTCCTGGCCACTGTGGAGGTAGGAGGAAGAGTGTGGCGGAAAGACACATGAAGTTACCACCAGGCTCACTGCTCTGGCCAGGACTCAGCCTGCTGAACTCGTCCAACTATTGTTGGAAGCCTTCAGTTTCCAGGGGCCTGGAAAATTGGTTTTGGCCTTTCCCAGTTGGGCGAAAGCCGTCTCTAGTTCCTGAGATTTGGTGTCTTGCAGGACAGAACTGAGTTCATGCAAATGTCTGCTCTCTTTTTTGACTAGTTCTTGGGTTTATGACACTTCTTTCAATACATGATCTAAAGAGGATATTGGTATCAGCTATCCTTTGTCCCTTTTGTGAGCTGGCTCTTGGGTTTGGAGGCAGCAAGGTGAAAAGTATATGTGTATTGACCTTGAGAGGCATGTTCCAAACACCCGTGGCTTCCGTTCAGACAGTCGCACTTGCAGTGGGCACATCAAGCTCTGAGGGAAACATGGTCTGCAGTGTTCAGTCAGATGCTAAGTAAATCAGCAGTTGCAATATGAGAGCTTTTCATCTGCTGGGAAACTGGGCAAAGAGTCACATAGTGGTGTGTTCCAGGTCCTTCGAGACATTCTCAAAGAGGTCCAGAGCAACATGGTCCCCCGCAGCATGCTGAAGGAGTGGGCCCTGCATACTTTCCCCAATGCTACAGACTACTGGACTTTCCGGAAGATGTTCACCATCCAGCTGGCGCTTATCGGCTTCGCAGAATTCGTCCTGCATCTAAACAGACTCAACCCTGAGATGTTACAGATTGCTCAGGTAACTTGCTGTCAACAGCAGACCCTGCTTTGACTCCTCTGTCCTGCTGAAGTAGACCTTAAAATGTCTCCCTCTGAAATGTAGGACACAGGCAAGCTGAATGTTGCTTACTTCCGATTTGACATAAATGATGCAACTGGGGACTTGGATGCCAACCGTCCAGTCCCTTTCCGCCTCACGCCCAACATATCTGAGTTCCTGACCACCATCGGTGTCTCTGGCCCGCTGACTGCCTCCATGATTGCTGTTGCACGGTGCTTTGCCCAGCCAAACTTCAAGGTGGGTCTTAGCATCTTCCCGTGAGAAGCTTGGACCAATTCCTTAATTCCACCTGGGATCTCAGTGGTGCTCAGGGCCTGCAAACAAGGAGAGAAATACTAGAATGGAGTATTTGGAGAAGGTTTGGAATGTGCTCAGAATGAAGGGGAGGCCACTTTGCCAAAAGGGTGTAGAGTCCTTGATTGATCCACTGCGTATTGGTTCCATGTATGGAGCAACTTCCAGCTCCCATCTTGCATATCTTCCTGGCATGGAAGGCTGAAGTATTTTCTGGCTCGCTGCCTGCCTTCCACAGGGCTGGAGTGAGGCCCAAGCAGACACCTGGGGATATGCAAGGCACTGGTCGTGCCAGCGGTTACTGCTATAGATGAGGTGTTTTGAGGTTCTTGTTTAAAAGTAAAAAGTTGATGGTGGGGGCTAGAGAAATGGCTCAGTGGTTAAGAGCACTAGTTGTTGTTGCAGAGGACCCCAGTTCAGTTCCCAACACCCACATAGTGGCTCACAACCATCTGTAACTCCATTTCTAGGGAATCTGGTGCCCTTTTCCGACTTCTGTGGGCAGTAGACACATATATAGTGCACATAAGTGTTGCAGGCAGAAACATTCATGTTAATAAAGTTAATCTAAAATGTTTAAAAATAAATAATGAGCAGGCAAATAGTAAGGGGTATTCAAAGATAAAGTATCAATGTGGAACAGATACTGGGAGCAGCAAGAGGAGGAAGAGTTGGTTCCTAAGAGAGTGAAGTATAGGTGGTTTTTTGTTTTGATTGACAGCCTTGAGTTATGTAAGCTTTGATTGGCTGCTCATGAATGGGTATAAGATGGTAAATGGGGTATTTTTTCCTCTAGGACATAATTCAAAGAGGACAGTTTGGTTTTTTGTGTATGCACCTAAAACCACTCTAGACTAGATCAGTGTAGTGTCCTTAACTTCCTTAACAAGGATGCGTTTGCCACAAAATGGGAGTTACTAAGGGTTGCTATGGAAGGCATAGGTCAGTGCCTTGTTTGGAGAGGGGTGTGTGTGTGTAGCTCAAGCCAAGCTGGGGCTGAATTGTTTTTACCTCCACTTGCCGGCCTCACGAAGATGCCTTTGGCACCTTGGCAAAGTATGGGGCTTTCTGCTCTGAGCACAGTGGCAAGATGCAAGATTCAAGCCTCCCATTTCTGGTGTCTTCCCTGCGCCCAAGACACTGGCTGTATTTCAGTGGGTTCTTGTCAGATTATCCCAGCATTATGTCAGACAACACGTGCTTTGTTCAGTCAGGTGGCAGCCTGGCTGTGGCCGTTCATGTTAGATAGGCCTGCACCATAAAGCTACCCCAGTCGCCCTTGGTGAGATACAAGCCATTTCCTCCTCTCCTTTGCACAGGTGGATGGCATTCTGAAAACTGTGCTCCGGGACGAGATCATTGCTTGGCACAAAAAGACCCAGGAGGATACTTCCTCTCCGCTGTCGGCCGCTGGGCAGCCTGAGAACATGGACAGCCAGCAGCTGGTCTCCTTGGTCCAGAAAGCTGTCACTGCCATCATGACCCGCCTGCACAACTTGGCCCAGTTCGATGGTGGGGAAAGCAAGGTGAACACCCTGGTGGCTGCTGCGAATAGCCTGGACAACCTGTGTCGCATGGACCCTGCCTGGCACCCATGGCTGTGACCTCAGCCGTCACCCACCTGGAATGTGAAATGTACCTCTCAGCCTCTGAGCCCAATGCTGTTGAGACCTCTCTCTGCCTTGTTACCCACTTTATTCAGTTAATTTCCCAGTAGTTTGTGTGTGGGAGAGCGTGAGATTAGTCCCAGAGGGGCCCCCTGCACATGAGGGTGGCCAGGCCACTAGAGATGGCAGAGCCAAGCTAAGCAGCTTCTGAGATGCCTTTTAACTTAGGGACTCCCAGGCTGGGGTTTCCTCTTGTGGTACTCCTGCCTCAGTGTGAAAGGCAGATTGAGAATGTGCCCTACATCCCTTAACTTCCAGAAACTACACCTCAGAGCGGCTGTGCGATGTGCACAGACCTTCAACTGGTCTAGGAAATCCAGTGTTAGAGAGACAGGAATCAGGAACAGAGCACAGATTTTCACTCTCTCCATCACTGGTTTGGAAATCTCGCTATGTCTGACGAAGTGGCTCAGTGAGCCCAGTGTCGGGGGTAAGCTGCCCTTGGCCCCATCAGATTCCGAGTCAGCTGTGCAGAAACGGAACTGTGGAGGCCAGCAGGTCAACCTTGCACTTTTTACTGCTGGCTTGTTGGATGTCTTTAGAAATTTACTATCATAGTACCAGGAAAAAAAAAAGACAAGAGAATCATTTTGTTTTTCCTTCCTGATTAAAAAAAAGAAAAGCAGTGAAAGTTTGTCCCTTTTAGTCTCTGTTACGTTGACATTTTTATAAATCTGAGCATTGAGAACATTCTACTTAAATTTGTACAGTGTGATTTTTTTTTTTAGAATAAATATTTTATAAAAGTATTTGTTGTCCCCTGTTTTTGTGTTAGCATCTGTTTCTATGTGGTGCCTCTTCTACCTCAGCATCTGCTGGCCCCTCCACAACAGAGTTGGGTGTGGCTTCCAGATGGTCCATGGTGCCTGCGCAGACAGTGGCCTGTGGGCACAGGTGGATGACGTCTTGGCTCCAAGGGTCACAAGCAAGCCAGCCTGTTAAAGTCATGGTGACAGAAATGCCAGTCCTGACTTCGGCAGTGTGCCTGGACTGTCCATCTTCATCTGTAACCATGTACGTTGACCCTGTTGGAGGCTCAGCTGGCTTTCAGTATCTGTTGGTCTCAATCCTGGCGAGGTCCTTCATTTTGAGAAATCAGTGTGCATCAAAACACAGGTGGACTCGGACAGGAAGCACACAGCCACAGCATCAGCGTGACACGGAATGTGCAGCCCCTACTTCAACATAGGCCCATCTGAGCCCAAATTAGGAGTTAGTCTTTAGCAGGCGCCAGCTTTCCACAAGGACTCTTCACACCTGCTTATGGCACATGGCATGGATCACTACAACCCCCTGTTGGCCCCAGACTCTCATCTGCCTTTCTTTTGTCCCCAGCTAGCATAGACCATGTCCTGAAGCTCAGCTTACCCTGTTCTGAGACGTCAACTCTGAGGATTGTAGCCTCGTGGCTCCTTCCTCAGAGGAAGCTAGCTGCACACTCCAGCATATGGCTGGAACGTGACCTGACTACAAGCTCCTTTGTGCCTGCTTGGCACTTACTGAAGCCTTTGTATATCTCCAGTCCTTGGGCTACATGGGCCCTCAGTCAAGGAGAGGGATGGCTCTACACTTTACAGAAAAAGAATTGCCTGCTCAGAGAGGGTGAGGAGTCTGCCATGGTCCAAGAGCTAATCTTGGAACAAGTGGGATTGTACTTCATCCATCTGAACACCATCCAGCTGAGCTTCACAGTGGATTACAGACTGATTGAGACAGAGGGGCCAGATGGTTTCCATCTGACTGATGTTCCTTCTGGTTCTTCATGGTTATGCTCCTCAGTGTCCCAAGAATTGCTCCCTTTGTGAGACAGTGTCTTAGATGGAATGACAGGAGTTAATGGCCAATGGTGATATCGAGGACAACATGCCACACAAGATTGGGCAGTAAAGCAACCCTTGATTCTCACCTTGGGAAGCCAGTCGAATCAGTGGTACCAGTGGGGAAGAGGCCTAAGGTTCCCTTCCAGGTTCAGCCATGTCATCCCTGTGGAATTGCCTGCGCTCGCTGGTAACAACCAACCTTTGTGTGTGTGTGTGTGTGTGTGTGTGTGTGTGTCTACATGATGCACACTAAGAAAAAATCTAAAAGAAATCAAAAAATTACATGACCAAAATACTGGTATCATCAGATAGAAATCATAAAAAAAGAACCACATAGATATTCTAGAACTGAAAAACATGACTTCTGGGAACTAAGTCCTCTATTGATGGAGTGCAGCAAGCCAGCCTGTTAAAGTCACGGCGACAGAAGACAACTAGTGGGTTTCAAAGCAGTTTATCTGAAATTATTAAGTGGGGGGGGGCAAAAGAAAAAAGAATGACAAAAATGGGGGTAGAGACTGGCGAGGCTGGAGAGATGGCTCACTGGTTAAGAGCACTGAGTGCTCTTCCAGAGGATCTGGGCTCAATTCCCAGCACCCACATGGCAGCTCACAACTGTAACTCTAATTCCAAAGGATCTGACACCCCCACACCAATACACATAAAATAAATTAAAAAAAAATCATTTCCAAGGGTTTGAAAGGACACCATCAAGTGGATTAATACATGCATTACGGAAGCCCCAGAAGAATGAAGGAAGCATTGTCCATAACTACCCTATTTGAGGAGGGTTATGATCAACGAATTCCAAGAAAGATTAACCCAAAAAGACTCACATGAAGTGTCACCATCGGATTGTTGAGGAGCAAAGTCAAAACAGAAGTATAGGGTTGAAGAGATGGCTTTGCAGTTAAGAGCACCCAAGTTCTGTACCTAGATCCCATTATCGGGCCACAACTGCCTGTAACTCCAGTTCCAGGGGATCCGACATCTGGCATCCCTGACATACCCTGCACGAAAGAAGTTCACATACAGACAAGTAGGCATGAACACATAAAGAAAGATAAAATGAAAAAGGAGGAAGTATGCATGTGCTATTGTTAAATCTCCGAGATAGACACATTCCATCCAGCAGGGAAGCTCCTTAAGTAGGAAGGTAAACAACCCTATAGTTTCAAGAAGTCCTTAAAACTGACCACATTCATTAGGCCCCTCCCTGCCAGAGTAAGCAGTAGAAGTTGAGAGTCCCTCTCAGATGAAGTAAAGCTGAGCTGCACAGAAGGCTCGAGACCAGACCAGCTGCCTGCAAGAAACAGAAACTAGTTGAACTACATGAAGTTCAGACCAACTGAGGCACTTGGAAAGGACTCTCTCCCACCGGTTGAGCTGCCTACAGGTTATGCAGTGTGCTCCACATTCTCAGCTTCTGTGAGTTGTCATCCATGCTGGGGTGGTCTTTGTTGATGCAGCAGTTTGAGTCATTTCTGGTCCTGTAAGTAAGCCCTCATCCATATTCAATGGGGAAAGACACCTGCTACCAAGACTGATAATCTGAGTTTGATTCCTGGGAACCCCCACCAATCTCCTGGGGCTTGTCCTCTGCTGACATGTAACCCCAAACCACTGAAGTAGGTGCTGGGATTTGAACTGAGCTTTGCTAGAAGAGTGGGAAATGCTTGCTCTTCACCACCATGTAACTGTAAATTTTATTAAACTATATTTATTAATACCTAAACACCTATTACCTAAGAACCAACCCTAACCCTTTTGAAAGGATACCAAGCCATGGGTCCTTGTGGCAACTGAGCAGCCATCTGTCTAAAGGCAACAATCACTCAATGGAAACCCGGCTCTGGCATTACTATGGCAACTTCACTTCAGCTTGGCTTGGCTTCCCCTAGGCCTACCATACCCACTGTCCACAGCTTGTGCAGCCAGCTTGCCTCAGCCTCTCAGCGTGGGGTCAGCTTCCTCAGTCAGCAGAGACTGTCACTTCCATGGTCTCCTTAGCCCGGCCATTTGAACTAGCTGAACCCCTCAGGGCAGGTGCTGCACCATGCAAGCTAGTCTGGGCCTATTTGCTCGGCTGGGTCTTTGCCACACCCTCATGTGGCATGGTCTCCTCAGCCGCTTCAGGCTCAGGGCCTAGTGCCACCGTTGTCTGCCCGCCAGCCTCAGTTGCTCTGCTCCTGCCACTGTGGAGGCCAGTACAGACCTCATGGATTTTCTTGCCATCCCGAGCTTACTTTTGGCAGGTCCAACCTTCTGTGGCTTTCCTCGGCCTCCTTGGGCTGGCTCGTGGCAAGTCCTCTGTGACTTTTTGTCAGCCTCCACCTCCTGCCTTCTTGGCTGGTCTCAGTTTACATGCTGAGGCCTCTGCCTGCCTCTCACTGCCTCAGAGCTCATGCTATGGCCTCAGGGCTGGCAGATGGTGCACATGGCTTTGCACCTTTGTCTCTTGCACCTAGGCTCTCTTGTGCAGGGCTCTCAGGCTCTGCCCCCATGTCCTTAAATAGGGGATTGTCTCTGGAGGTTTCTCATGGTAACTCACAGTTCTTGGGCTCCCTCGAGGTCCTTGGCCATGCCCCTCAGCAGGGCACTGTCTGCACATCTCTCATGGGGCCTCACCCTCCAACTGGGCTCTGCCCACTTCAGCTCCAATCTTTCTAGCATCTCTCAAAATGAGGTAGCATTTAACGGCTGAAAGCAATGCCAAGCCAAAAAGCCCTTTTCAGTTTCTCGGGTTTTCTTTCTTACATGGAGTGCCTTCTCATTGGTCTCCCAGGACATGTGCTGCCAGGTGTCAGGCTGATCTGCATGCCCTTTAAGAGACCACCCTTCAGAAGCCCCCACATTTTCACTAAAGAAATCTAATTCTCATTACACCACCAAGCTGTCACTCCAGCTCCATCTTAAAGATTTGTAAATTGGAAAAATTAAATTTTTTTTCATTTATTCATGCGACATCCTGAACAAAGTCCTTCCTCTCCTCCCAGTCCCACCCTCACACCCCTTGTCCCCATTCACCCCCCCTTCTCCTCAGAGAAAAGGAGCCCCCTGCCCCCCAGTACCAACCTTCCCTGGCACATCAAGTTGCCTCAGGACTAAGCACATTCTTTTCCACTGAGGCCAGGCAAGGCAGCCCAGCTAGGAGAAAGGGATCCAAAGGCAGGCCACAGAGCCTAAGTCTGAGACAACCCCTGCTGCAGTTGTTAGAGATCCCACATGAAGACCAAGCTACATATGTGTAGAGGGCCTAGGTCTGTCCCATGCATGCACTTTGGTTGGTGGTTCAGTCTCTGTGAGCTCCCATGGGCCCAGTTACTTTGCTCTGGTGGTCTTCTTGTGGTGTCCTTGACCCCTCTGGCTTCCTCAAGTCTTCCAGAAGACTCTCCAACCTATTCTTTGACTGTGGGTCTCAGCATCTGTTTCCATCAGCTGCTGTATGAATCCTCTCAGAGGACAGTTATGCCAGGCTCCAGTCTGCAGCCATAGCAGAATATCATTAATAGTACCAGGAGTTGGTTCTCTCCCATGGAGCGAATCTCAGTTGGGCCAGTTGTTCATTGGCCATTCACTCCATCTCTGCTCCATCATTATCCCTACATATCTTGTAGACAGGGAATATTTGGGTCAGGGTTTTTTTTTTTTTTTTTTGAGTGTGTTGGTGTCCCCTCCCTCCACTGGAAGTCCCACCTGGCTACAGGAGGTGGCCACTTCATGCTCCATATGCCCCAGTGCTAGGAGTCTCTGCTAGGGTCGCCCCTATAGCCTCCCAGGAACCTCCCCGATCCCAGGTCTCCAGCTTGTCCTAGGATGCCCCCTATTGATTTCTGTTCTTCCTCCCAGCCCTCCCCCTCATCACCCACCTCCACTCTCCCACACCTGATCTCTACCCCTGTTCCCCTACCCACCCCCTCTCCCACTCAGTTCCCTTTCTCCATCTACCTCTAATGTCTATTTTATTTTCCCTTCTGAGTGAGATTCAGGCATCCTCCCTTGGACCCTCCTTGTTACTTAGCATCTTTGGGTCTGCTATAAAGCTGCTATGAACATAGTACAGCAAGTGTCCTTGTGGTATGGTGGAGCATCTTTTGGGTATATGCCATATAGCTAGATCTTGAGGTAGAACTATTCCCAGTGTTCTGAGAACCTGCCAGATTGATTTCCAAAGTGCTTGTACAAGTTTGCATGCCCCTTGCTCCACATCCTCTCCAGCATGTGCTGTCACTTGTGGTTTTGATCTTAGCCATTCTGATAGGTGTAAAATGGAATCTCAGAGTCATTTTGAATTGCATTTCCTTGATGACTAAGAAGGTTGAACATTTTTTAAAGTGCTTCTCGGCCATTAAGAGATTCCTCTGTTGAGAATTCTCTGTTTAGATCTGTACCCCATTTTAAAAAAAGAGATATTTGTTTATTATGTATACAGTGTTATGTCTGCATTTATGCCTGCAGGCCATATAAGGGCACCAAATCTCATTATAGATGGTTATGAGGCACTATGTGATTGCTGGGAATTGAACTAAGGTCCTCTGGAAGAGTAGTCAGTACTCAACCTCTGAGCCTTCTCTGTAGCCCCCTGGACCCCATTTTTAATTGGGTTGTTTGGTTTGTTGCTGTCTAATTTCTTGAGTTCTTCATATATTTTGGTTATTAGCCTCTATCGGATGTAGGATTGGTTAAGTTCCCCCCCTCCCATTCTGTAGGCTGCCATTTTGTCCTTTTAACAGTGTCCTTTGCCTTACAGAAGCTTTTCAGTTTCAGGAGGTCCCACTTATTGTTGATCTTAGTGCCTGAGCTGTTGGTGTTCTGTTCAGGAAGTTGTCTCCTGTGCCAACGCTTTCAAGGTTGTTCCCCACTTTCCCTTCTAATAGATTTAGTGTATCTGGCTTTATCTTGAGGTCTTTGATTCACTTCGACTTGAGTTTTGTGCAGGGAGATAAGTATGGGTCTATTTGTATTCTTCTTCATACTGACATCCAGTTAGACCAGCACCATTTGTGGAAGATGATTTCTTTTTTCCATTGTAAAAGGTTTTGATTTCTTTGTAAATATATATCAAGTGTCTGTAAGAGTGTGGGTTTATTTCTGGGTCTCCTATTTGATTCCATTGATCAACCAATCTGTTTCTATGCCAATACGATGTGGATTTTATTACTATTTCTCTGTAGTTCATCTTGAAATCAGGGATGGTGATACCTCCAGAAATTCTCATATTGTACAGGATTGTTTTTGCTATCCTTGGTTTATTTTTTTTATATGAAGCTGAAAATTGTCCTTTCAAGGTCTGTAAAGAATTGTGTTGGAGTCAGGCATGGTGCCGCATGCCTTTAATCCCAGCTCTCGGGAGGCAGAGGCAGGAGGATCACTGTGAGTTTGATCACTGGTCTACAAAGCGAGTCCAGCACAGCCAGAGCTGTTACACAGAGAAACCCTGTCTCGAAAAACAAAACAAAACAAAAAAGAATTGTGTTGGAATTTTGATGGGAATTGCATTGAATCTGTAGATTGCTTTTGATAAAGTGGCCATTTTTACTATGTTAATCCTATCAATCCATGAACATGGGAGATCTTTCCATCTTCCGATGTCTTCTTCTGTTTTTTTCTTCAGAGACTTGAAGTTCTTGTCATACAGGTCTTTCACTTGCTTGTTTAAAGTTACCCCCAGGTATTTGATATTATTTGTGACTATTGTAAAGGGTGTTGTTTCCCTAATTACTTTTACAACCTGTTTATCATTTGTATAAGAGTTTATGTAAGGGGAGTTAGATTAATATAAATTAGATTTAGTAAATATCTAAGGGTTTCTGATATAGTCTATTAACCCAGGGCATGAAGATCAACTTGGCTGTGGGCAATTAGTTTATCATCTTATGGACTAAAAACAAGGTTGAAGCCAGGTGAAACAAGGAGAGACTCTATGGACTAAAAACACGGTTTATGACCTGGCATTGTTTTCATCTGCTAAGTGGGCAGAGCCCAGATTAAGCTGAAGCCAGGTGGAACAAGGAGAGATCCTATTTAAGGACAAGTGGATTGAGCCCCTCCCCCGGGGGGGGGGAAGGGGAGGGCATGTTAGAGAGCTCCAATGCTAGAGAGTCCTCACCCTAGAAATGAAGTTTGTATCATCTGATGGAGAAAGTGCTAGTGGATTGACCCAGATCTCCCTGAGGCAGAAAGAAGCTGGTGAGCAGAGAAAGCCTCAGCAAGACAGCAAAAGGCCAAGGACTAAACCCTGTGGCTCAGCTTTTGCCTAGAAGGGTTTGACTCATCCAAACAGTGGCCTGAATGGAACTGGGGCCAGCTTCAAAGACTGAGGCAGAGCTGGAGAGTTGCTGATACAAAGGGAATAAGTTGGCTTACAGATGGTTGAGGTCTCCCAGAGAGAAGAAAGCCTCAAGCCTTATTTAAGGTGAAGCTTCCATAGCCCATTTACCCTAAAGGATCTATGTCGGAGATATTCCGGAAGAAAGACTGCTAAGTGCATTAAAGGGTCTACTCCTGAGGTGTTCCTAATGACTGACAACCTGCCCCAGAGACTGTATCCTTTAAAAGGTTAAGAAAATAGTTGTTACAGTTATCAAAAGTTTAGTGATTAAGTAATAGGGGTTGTAGTCATTCATAGGGTTAGTAGTTACGTGTTTATAAGTGAATATAGTTATCAATAAATACTTATTGAATAATTAAAAAGGTTCGGTTTCAAGTTACTGATTTTTTTTTTTTAGTTAATTTTGTATCCAGCTACTTTGCTGGAGGTGTTTATCAGCTGTAGGAGTTCTCTGCTAAAATTTTGGGGGTCACTTATGTATATTATCATATCATCTTCAAATAGTAATACTTTGATTTCTTTCTTTCCAATTTGTATCCCCTTGATCTCCTTTACTTGTCTTATTGCTTTAGCAAGAACTTCAAGTACTATACTGAATGTATTGAATAGGTAGAGAGAGAGTGGGCAGCCTTGTCTAGTGGGATTGCTTTAAGTTTCTCTCCATTTAATTTGATGTTGGCTATTGGCGTGCTGTATATTGCCTTTATTGTGTTTAGGTATGGGTCTTGTATCCCTGATCTCCCCAAGACTTTTAACATGAAGGGACATTGGACCTTTTTTTCAAAGACTTTTTCAGCATCTAAAAAGATCATGTGGTTTTTTTTTTCTTTCAGTTTGTTTATATGGTGAATTACATGGAGTTTTGTATGTTAAACCATCCTGTATCCCTGGGATGAAGCCTACTTGATCATGGTGGATGATATATATATATATATTTATATATATATATATTTTTTTTTTGGTTTTTTTCAAGACAGGGTTTCTCTGTGTAGCCCTGGCTGTCCTGGATTCACTTTGTAGACCAGGCTGGCCTCGAACTTGCAAAGATCCGCCTGCCTCTGCCTCCCAAGTGCTGGGATTAAAGGCGTGCACCACCACCGCCTGGCTGGTGGATGATATTTTTGATGTGTTCTTGGATTCAGTTTGCAAGTATTTTATTGAGTATTTTTGCATCAATGTTCATAAGAAAAATTAGTTTGAAATTCTCTTTCTTTGTTGTGTCTTTGTGTGGTTTAGGCATCAGAGTTACTGTGGCCTCATAGAATGTTTGACGAAGTTCCTTATGTTTCTATTTTGTAGAATAGTTTGGGGAGTATTAGTATTAGATCTTTGAAAGTGTGGCAGAATTCTGAGCTGAAAGCATCTGGTCCTGGGCTTTTTTTTTGTTTGTTTGTTTGTTTGGGAAACTTTTAATGACTGCTTCTACTTCCTTAGGGGTTATAAGACTATTTAAATAGTTTATCTGCTCTTTGCTATAACTTTGATAAGTGAGATCTATCTAGAAAATTGTCCATTTCATTTAGATTTTCCAGTTTTGTGTAGTACAGACTTTTCAAGTAAGACCTAACGATCCTTTGGATTTACTGGGCATCTGTTGTTATGCCCCTTTTTCATCTGATTTTGTTAATTTGGATACTGTCTTTCTGCCTTTTAGTTAGTTTGGCTAAGGGTTTGTCCATATTGTTGATTTTCTCAAAGAATCAGCTCATTAATTCTTGGATGTTTTGTGTCAGGAACATTTTAGCTTTAACATTTTCTTTGAGTAATATATTGATTTCTTCAGTTGTATCTTCTACTCCTGAGATTCTCTTCCATCTCTTCTATTCTGCTGGTGATGTTTACATCTGTAGTTCCTGTTCTCTTCCCTAGGTTTTCTATCTCCAGGATTCTGTCAGTTTGTGTTTTCTTTATTGCTTCTATTTCCATTCTCAGGTCTTGAACAGTTTTATTCATTTCCTTCTCTGGTTTGATTGCATTTTTTCTGTATTTTTAAAAAGGGATTTATTAGTTTCCTCTTTAAAGGCCTCTATCATCTTTATAAAGCTCAAGTAAATCTTTTTTTTTTTTTTAGTGTCTTCCTCGGTTGCTCTCCATCCTTTCTTTCTTTCTTTCTTTCTTTCTTTCTTTCTTTCTTTCTTTCTTTCTTTCTTTCTTTCTTTCTTTCTTTCTTTCTTTATTCGTTCAGGTTACATCTCCATCATAGTGTCCTCTTTCCACCCCTCCCAGTCTCACACTCCCACCCTCTACCCCCTATTGCTTCCATCCCACTCCTCTGGAGTGGAGTGTCCCTACATAACAGTCCCCTGCCCCAGTTCAGCAGTCATATGAGGGTCAAGAGCCTCCTCATACACTGGGGGGCATATAAGGCAGCACCACTAGGGCAAAGTGTCTCACTGACAGGAAAAAAAGTCTATGTTCATGTTCCCTTTGGTGCATTCATTGTAGTATAGTTATCCTGTACTATAGAGATAAAATCTGACTATAAATGAATAGATGCCATGTGCATCCTTCTGAGTCTGGGTTAACTCACTCAGGATGAGCTTCTCTAGTGCCATCCATTTGGCTGAAAATTGCATAATTTCATTGTTTCTGATGGCTGAGTAGTATTCCATTGTGTAGATGTACCACATTTTTTCATCCATTCTTTGGTTGAGGGACATCTGGGTTGTTTCCAGTTTCTAGCTATTACAAATAAGGCTGCTGCCGGGCGGTGGTGGCGCATACCTTTAATTCCAGCACTTGGGAGGCAGAGGCAGGTGGATCTCTGTGAGTTTGAGGCCAGCCTGGTCTACAAAAGTGAGACCAGGACAGCCAGAGCTGTTACACAGAGAAACCCTGTCACAAAAAAACAAAAAACAAAACAAAACAAAACAAAACAAATAAGGCGGCTATGAACATAGATGAGGAAATTTCCTTGTGATTCAGTGAGGAATCATTTGGATATATACCCAGAAGTGGTATGGCTGGGTCCCATGGCAGACCTATTCCAAGTTTTCTGAGATATCTCCAGATTTATTTCTATAGTGGTTGTCCAAGATGTACTCCCATCAGCAATGGAGGAGGGTTCCCCTTTCTCCACACCCTCGCCAGCAAGTGCTGACATATGAGCTTTTTTCTTTTTTTTTTTTTTTTTTTTTTTTTTTTTTTT
>CAJQZJ010032807.1:5206206-5236541 GCA_907164525.1 Lophiomys imhausi
TTTTTTTTTTTTGGTTTTTCGAGACAGGGTTTCTCTGTGTATCCTTGGCTGTCCTGGACTCACTTTGTAGACCAGGCTGGCCTCGAACTCACAAAGATCCACCTGCCTCTGCCTCCCAAGTGCTGGGATTAAAGGCGTGCGCCACCACCGCCCGGCGACATATGAGCTTTTGATCTTAGCCATTCTGACAGGTGTGAGATGGAATCTCAGAGTCCTCTTGAGTTGTATTTCTCTGATGATTAAGGATGCTGAGCATTTCTTCAATTGTCTCTCAGCCATTAGGAATTCCTCCTTTGTGAATTCTCTGTTTAGCTCTGTTCCCTATTTTTTGATTGGATTATTTGATTTCTTGGCATTTAATTTCTTGAGTTCTTTGTAAATTATGGATATTAGCCCTTTGTCAGATGTGGGGTTAGTGAAGATTTTTTTCACCACTCTGCAATTTTGTTTGAATGAAGTGTCTTTTGCTTTATAGAAGCTTTTCAGTTTCATGAGGTCCCATTTATTGATTGTTGGTCTTAGATCCTGAGCTGTTGGTGTTCTGTTCAGGAAGTTGTCACCTGTGCCCATGAGTTTGAGGGTTTTCCCCAATTTCTCTTCTAGTAGATTTAGTGTGTCTGGCCTTATGTTAAGGTCTTTGATCCAGTTGGACTTAAGTTTTGTACAAGGTGATAAGTATGAGTCTAATTTCATTCTTTTACATGTGGACATCCAGTTGGACCAGCACCATTTGTTGAAGATGCTGTCCTTTTTCCATTGTATAGTTTTGGCTTCTTTGTCAAAAAGAGGTGTGTGGGTTCATTTCTGGGTCTTCAATTTGATTCCATTGATCCACTGGTCTGTTTCTATACCAGTACCATGCTGTTTTTATTACTATTGCCCTGTAGTACAGCTTGAAATCTGGGATGATGATACCTCCAGATGTTTTTTTTATTGTACAGGATTGATTTAGCTATTCTGGGTTTTTGCTATTCCATATGAAGTTGAGAATTGTTTTTTCCAGGTCTATAAAGAATTGTGTTGGTATTTTGATAGGAATTGCATTGAATCTGTATATTGATTTGGTAGGATGGCCATTTTTATTATGTTGATCCTACCTATCCATGAGCATGGGAGATCTTTCCATCTTATGAAGGCCTCTTTAATTTCTTTCTTCAAAGACTTGAAGTTCTTGTTGTATAGGTCTTTCACTTGCTTGGTTAGAGTTACTCCCAGGCATTTTATAATGTTTGTTGCTATTGTGAAGGGTGTTGTTTCCCTGATTTCTTTCTCAGCCCATATATTTGTTGTGTACTGAAGGGCTTCTGATTTTTTTTGAATTAATTTTGTATAGAGCCACCTTGCTGAAGGTGTTTATCAGCTATAAGAGTTCTCTGGTGGAATTTTTTGGGTCGCTAATGTATACTCTCATATTGTCTGTAAATAGGGATAATTTGACTTCTTCATTTCCAATTTGTATCCCCTTGATCTCCTTTAGTTGTCTTATTGCTCTAGCAAGAACTTCAAGTACTATGTTGAAGAGATATGGCAAAAGTGGACATCCTTGTCTTGTCCCTGAGTTTAGAGGAAATGCTTCAAGTTTCTCTCGATTTAATTTGATGTTGGCTACTGGCTTGCTGTATATCGCTTTTATTATTTCTAGGTATGGTCTTGTATGCCCATTCTCTCCAGGACTTTTAGCATGAAGGGTTGTTGGATTTTGTCAAATGCTTTTTCAGCAACTAGCAAGATGATCATGTGGGTTTTTTTCTTTCAACTTTTTTTTTAATAATTTATTTTTTATTTCTTCAAGTTACATCTCAATCACAATCCCCTCCCTACTCCCCCCTCCAGTCCCACCCTTCCACCCTCCTCCCCCTCAACCCCCCCATCCTCTTCCCTTCTTTTTTTTTTAGTTTAAGGTATTTATTTTTCCCCCCAACAGCTCTCCCTTTCAGTCCAAATAATGGTTCTTTTTCTTATAACTATAAATACAATACAAAACAACAGAAATAAATAGGCCACGATTATAAGAGTTATATGGCTTAGCATACATTCCCAATGTCCAGTCCATATGTATTTGGCACCTGACTTTAACATTATACTATCTAACCATCTCCATGAGTTTAAAGTTCTATATCTAACTCAGCTTTCATACTAACTTGCCTCATAATTTTAAAAATATCTTCTTAGATCCAGAACACCCTCTTGATTCCTAAACAACTCAAAATTTAACTATGAGACTCTAGTTATCTATTCTTCAACCACCTCAGAGACCTGAGAGGAATAAATATATCTGATTGTATAGGAAGTGCAGGGCCTGCAGCTTCCAAAACTAAAAAATGACATACCAGTGGCTGCCTGGACAGTTCCCATTTTCTCTCCATACATTACAGCATCAATCTTCAGCCATTTGGCCCCATTTCTCTGACAGACATTGGATGTAGAGCAGGAATTATGAAGGACTTACCTACCCTGTCTTGGCAGAGCTAGGCTGTCGACTTATCTGCTTCCAAGTTTTGTCCTTTTTGGACAGAAGTCTGTCTACAGTCTTTCAACTTTTTTTATATGGTGAATTACGTTGATTGATTTTCCTATGTTGAAACGTCCCTGCATTCCTGGGATGAAGCCTACTTGATCATGGTGTATGATACTTTTGATGTGTTCTTGGATTCGGTGTGCCAGTATTTTATTAAGTATTTTTGCATCTATGTTCATGAGGGAGATTGGTCTGAAGTTCTCTTTCTTTGTTGGGTCTTTGTGTGGTTTAGGAATCAGGGTGACTGTGGCCTCATAGAATGAGTTTGGCAGTGTTCTTTCTGATTCTATTTTGTGAAAGAGTTTGAAGAGTATTGGTGTTAGCTTTTCTTTGAAGGTCTGGTAGAATTTTGTGCTGAAACCATCTGGCTCTGGGCTTTTTTTGGTTGGGAGATTATTAATGACAGTTTCTATTTCCTTAGGGGTTATAGGGCTGTTTAATCTGTTAACCTGATCTTGATTTAGCTTCGGAAGGTGGAATCTATCAAGAAAATTGTCCATTTCACTTAGGTTTTCAAATTTGGTGGAATATAGATTTTTAAAGTAGGACGTAAAGATTCTCTGGATTTCCTCAATATCTGTTATTTCTCCGTTTTCATTTCTGATTTTGTTTTTTTTTTCCTCTTCCTTTTAGTTAATTTGGCTGAGGGTTTGTCAATTTTGTTGATTTTCTCAAAGAACCAACTCTTGGTTTCATTCTTTGTATCATTCTTTTTGTTTCTAACTTGTTGATTTCAGCCCTAAGTTTGATGATTTCCTACCTTCTGCTCCTCATGGGAGTGTTTGCTTCTTTTTTTTCCCAATTCATCCAGTTTAGCTGTTAATTTGCTAATATGAGGTGTCACAATTTTCTTTTTGAAGGCACTTAGTGCTATGAACTTTCCTCGTAGCACAGCTTTCATTGTGTCCCATAGGTTTGGGTATGTTGTGCCTTCATTTTCATTGGACTGTAAGAAGTCTTTGATTTCCTTCTTTATTTCTTCCCTGACCCAGTAGTCTTCCAGTAAAGAGTTGTTTTATTTCTATGTGTGTGTAGGCTTTCTGTTCTTTCTGTTGTTGTTGAAGTCCAGCTTCATTCCATATTGGTCTGATAAGATACAATGGTATATTTCAATTTTCTTGTATCTGTTGAGGCTTGCTTTGTGTCCAACTTATATGGTCGATTTTGGAGAAGGTTCCATGCGGTGCTGAGAAGGTATATTCTTTTGTGTTTGGGTGAAACGTTCTGTAGATATCTGTTAGGTCCATTTGGTTCATGACCTCTGTTAGATTCACTATTTCTCTGTTTGGTTTCTGTCTTGATGTTCTGTCCATTGTTGTGAGTGGGGTGTTGAAGCCTCCCACTACTAATGTGTGAGGATCAATGTGTGATTTAAGCTTTAGAAGAGTTTCTTTTACAAATGTATTTGGGGCATAGATGTTCAATATTGAGATGTCCTCTTGATGAATATTTCCTTTAAAGAGTATGTAATGCCCTTCTCTATCTTTTTTGATTAACTTCAGTTGAAAGTCTATTTTGTTTGATATTAAGATGGCTAGTGCAGCTTACTTCCTGGGTCCATTTTCTTGGAAAACCTTTTCCCAGCCCTTTACTCTGAGGTAGCATCTATCTTTGTTAGTGAGATGTGTTTCTTGTATGCAGCAAAATGATGGGTCTTGTTTAAGGATCCAATCTGTAAGCCTGTGTCTTTTTATTGGGGAACTGAATCCATTGATGTTGATGAATATTAATGACCAAAGGTTGTTATTTACTATTATTTTGGTGTAGGTGGTGGTTCTGTGTTTCTTTTGTTTTAGCTGAAGTGGAGTTTTTTGTTTCCTCTGTTTTCTTGGGTGTAGTTATCTTCTGTGGGTTGGAATTTTCCTTCTAGGATCTTCTGTAGGGCTGGATTTGTGGGTAGACACTGTTTAAATTTGATTTTGTCATGGAATATCTTGTTTTCTCCATCTATGTTGATAGAGTTTTGCTGGGTATAGTAGTCTGGCTGGGCACCTGTGTCTCTCAGGGCTTATATGACATCTGTCCAGGCCCTTCTGGCTTTTAAAGTTTCTGAGGAGAAGTCAGATGTAATTCTGATGGGCTTGCCATTATATGTTACTTGACCTTTTTCTCTTACAGCTTTTAATATTCTTTCTTTGTTCTGTACATTTGGAGTTTCAATTATTATGTGGCGAGAGGAGTTTCTTTTCTGATCTAGTCTGTTTCTGTTCTGTATGCCTCTTGGAATTTTATTGGCATCTCTCTCTTTAGGTTTGGGAAGTTTTCTTCTATGATTTTGTTGAAGATGTTTCCTGGACCTTGGAGTCGGGAGTCTTCTCTTTCCTCTATACCCATAATTCTTAGGTTCTGTATTTTCATTGAGTCCTTGATTTCTTGGATGTTATGGATGAGAGATTTTTTAGCTTTCTCATTTTCTTTGGTTGTTGTACTGATTTCTTCCATTGAATCTTCCATGACTGAGATCCTGTCTTCCATCTCTTGTATCCTATTTTTGATACTCATGTCTATAGTTCCTGTTCTCTTCCCTTGATTCTCCACTTCCACTCTTATCTCTGTCTGTGTTTTCTTTATTGCTTCCACTTCCAGTTTCAAGTCTTGAAGCATTTCATTCATTTTATACGTTTCCTGCTCCAATTTGCTTGTTGCCTTGTCTCTTTCCTGTTCAAGTTGACCCACTTTGGCTTGGAGATGTCTAATGGTATTCTCCGTTGCTTTCACTTGTAAAATTGTGGAATCTTTGAATTCCTTCAGATATTTAAATTCTTCTTGAAAGGACTCTATCACTTTCCAGAATATAGATTTGTCATCATTTTCATGTGTTTCAGCTGTGGCGGAGTGGTCAGGGTTTGCTGTACTAGCATGGCTGCATTTTGTTGGAGTCATATTTCTCTGCCTTTTGTTGGATCTGTTCTTTCACTGACCTTTAGCCATTTGGTTGTTCTTAGCTGTTTGTTCCTGGTGCCTTCTGGGCTTGGTGCCAAGAAGGGCGCTTTGGTGTAGAAGTTGTATAGCTTGGTGTTCTGTAGCTTCCCACAGGCTGGATGGGGCCTTGTGTGGAGGTTTGTTCTCATTGTGTCTCCCAGAGCTCACCCCTTCTTGTTGTGTCCCAATTGAGGACTCAGGTGAGGGGTTGTGGTGGGATGTGTCCCTGTAGGTTTCTGGCATCCAACTGGTCCTTGTATAGATGTCAGTGCAGGTTGGCTGGCCACAGACTGTTGGCTCGGCCTATAGCTCGCCTGCAGCTTACTTGTCGGACCATGTTCGTGCTCCTCCCAAGCTTCTCTCAGGGCGTTCTCAGGATCAATTTGTGTCTAATAGCCAGAAGCGTAGTGATCTGGTACAGCCCACTCCCAGACAATGAGGAATGGCCAGGGATTGTTTCACTGCTCCAGAGTCAGAGCTCTCTGTGTTGCAGTCTGGGTATTCAGCATGTAGCAGCTCTGCTAGTATGCTCCTGGGTGTCCAGGCACAGATGCTCTGGACTCTGGAGGTACTAAGTTTGGGGGTTGGGTCCGCCAGCTGGAGTCCTGAAAGGATCCGACAGACAGGGAATACAGTTTCCCAGCCAGATGGGCTTGTGCCTGTCTAGATGGTCCCCAGGGCACCTCTGTGCCTCTCAGCCCTAAGCACTAAGCCCTTAGGCTAAGTCACTCAGCAGTGCCCCCAGGCAAAATCTCACTGCTCCAGGGGTGGAACTATATATGCTGAAGATCTGGTTTCCCGCCAGAAGGGCCAGCACTAGCAAAGGAGTTTGATATTAACCCCACAACCTGCCCAGGGCTTGGACCCTGTGGAGATCAAAGCCGCCTTCCAACCCGGCTGCCCACCTTTCTACCCGCTCTCACTGCTCCTCCTACATCTGTCTGGAGTTGACTTTGGATACTGGCAATTGGAGCCACTGTTCTCCAAGTTCTGGTACACTGTAGTGGAGTTGCAGCATAACCCACTGCCGGAAGTGTATCCTGCTGCTCTGCCCAGCTGCAGTGTTCTTCCCAGTGACTGCAAATCCAATAGAGGGGCCTGTATGCATGTTCCACACCCCTCTGGGGAAGCCCAAATATGCTTGTGTTTGCCAAAACGCCGCTGCACTGTGGACCTGCTGCCGCTCTGCAGCTCAGAACGTGCTGTGGCCCGCAGCCACAATGATTCCGCTGTGAATATATCCTGTTCCCCAGCTCCGCTAATCTTCCGTTTGGTGTCGGGATGCCTGCATGGAATCTGGGAGCCCAGGAAGCTAGTGAGTAACCCTTTCTGGGGTTCGGAGCTGCTCACTGGGTATTGGAGTGGCTCTTACCCCGTCCCTCTTCTGGTGATGATTCCTGGATTCAGCGGCTTCTGCGGTTTTTGCTGGTCTGTTTCTCTGAGTGTCCAAGAGAGGAGAGGAGAGTCCTGCTCAGGGACTTTTAATGGTCCCTGGGTCGCTGGGTGAAACCCAGTGGGTTCGCGCCACTCAGATTATTGCTCCGCATCTTATAACTCTGTGGTGTTATAACTGTTTTGCCCACATTCAAAATGCATCCATGCGGGCTGCCGCCATCTTGGATCCCCAAAAATAAATCTTTAAACATACTTATATTACCACAAACAATGTGACTTATCTGAAGTACAGTCATTACTGAATGGCTAATGTCTTTTTCAAATAACTTCATTATTCTTCAGGGATGGTCTCTGTAGATATAGTTTCATTCTAGAAGTGGTCCTGTTTTCTTGTTTACTTGTATGTCTTTTGATTCTCTGCTGGAAAATGGGAGTAGTCACTTCTCCTTTTGCCTGTAACCATGTTTTTTCCTGGCCTGCATGTGTGGATTGATTTTGTTGTTGTCCTCTTCAAAATACAGTGTGTAACCGAACTTTTAAATTATTATTTAACACTTATTTATTTATTACTAAATTCACTTATAACAAACACCAACAATTTCTTAACTATTAATCCTATAAATTCCTACAATCCCTTTAACCTATCCACTAAACCTATTGATAATCATAACAACTACTTTCATAACCTTTTAGAATGATACAGTCTCTGGGGCAGGTCCTCAGTCGTCAGGAACACAGTATTTGTTGTAGATTCTTTAACACACTTAGCAGTCCTTTTTCTGGATCTCTCAGATGCAGGTTCGTCAGGGTAAGTTGGTTATTGCAGTCTCACCTTAAATAAGGCTTCATGCTTTCTTCTCTGTGGGAGACCCCAGCCGTCTGCAGGCCAACTTACTTCTTTTGAATCAGGAACTCAGCTGCTCTGCCTCAGTCCTTAAAGCCAGGCACCGTTTCCTTTAGGCCACTGTTTGGACAGATCAAACCCCTCTAGGCAAAAGCTGAGCCACAGGGTCCAGTCCTTGGCCTTTTGGTGTCTTGCTCAGGCTTTCTTTGCTCACCGGCTTCTTTCTGCTTCAGGGAGAGAGCTGGCCATCAATGGCCAGCCCTTTTTTCAGCAGGACTCTTGGAGCTCTCTAGCATCAGGGGCCTCTTCTCCTCTGGGCTCCACGCACTGTCCTCAAATAGGAGGAACTCTGTTTCAGCTTAATTTGGGCTCCGCCCACTTAGCAGCTGAAAACAATGTCAGGCCAGATACTTTGTTTCTTCAAGTCTTGAGTCTTTCCTGTTTTTCCTGACTTCAAACTTGTTTTTCAGTCTATTGAGTCTTTCCTGTTTTTGCTGACTTCATGCTGATAATGCTCTTCAGGCCCCGAATTAAGAGACAGTATCAGAAACTCCTATATATTTCCTAAATCTAATTTATCTAACTCCTACAACAGTGTTTTCTTTGTTTGGAAGGGGGGCTGTGCAGAGGTGCAGCTGGTGCAGAGGCTACAGGAAGGAGCTGGATGTTCTACTCTGTTGTTCTTTTATTACTGTGAGACAAGGTCTCCTACAACTTGAAACTAGGCTGGGAGCCAGCAAGACCCAATAATCCTCTGTCTCCACCTCCCTCCACACTGGGGTTTTGGGTACCTGACCTTCTTCTCTGAGGGTGCTGGGGATTTGAACTCAGGTCCTCATGCTTGCACACCATGTGTTCTCAGTTACTGAGCCAGCTTCCTAGCCCCCTCACTGCTTTTAAATGTTATGTTTTTGCTATCACCCCACCTCTCCATAGGATCCTAGCTTCTCTCTTCAGTCAGTAATCTCTTGTTCATCCACATCACCTCACCCTCTACCCCAGTGTTCACAGTCCTCCTTGACAGTTGTTATCAAGCCATGCTTGCTTGTTTGCCACAGCTGAGATGTGTGCCTGAGGCTGGCCTGATGCAGGTTAGATGCATATCTAGTTTCCTTTGCTTTCTTTATGTCACAGCAGGAAGCCAGGACTAGGCCATGGCTTCCTGCAGTCTACAACAGGCCAGGAAGTGCTGGGGACAATGACATGTAAAATGAGACAATTCCCTACTATTTTTCTTTTAATTGTACATTTATTTTTGGGAGGTTGGGGGGTATAATGCACATATGCGTGTGTGTGTGTGTGATCAGATGAAAACTTGTGAGAGTCAAGGTTTTCTCTGCCAAGTGGGTCCCAAGATCTAAATCTAGCCATAAACCCTAGCAGGGAGTGCCTTTATCGGTGTCAGCCCCTTCCTGCTACTGTGTTTAGGCTCTTCTCGGTTGGTTGTGTGAGTTTGGTTGCTATACGTAGGGGAGGTGTTTTAGTCTGCTCTGATTGGCCATCTATGTTCCTGTCTGCATGCACCATTTGAGTCTGAAATGTTGTAGTCCACCATATTACTGATATCCTTCTCCAGACAGTTTATTTTATATATGTGTGTTTGTGGAGCAGGGATGTAGAAATGGGTACATGTGCACATGTAGGCCAGAAGATAATGTTGGGCATCATCTTCAGTTGTAAGTCCTCAGGAATGCCAACCACCTTCAATACAGGGACTCTCATTGGCTGGGGGTTCATCAAGTAGGCTAGACTGCCTGACCAGTGAGTCCCAGAGATCTGCCTGTCCCAGCCTCCTCAGTGTTGAGATTTTAGAAGCACATGGTGCCATGCCCTGCATTTTTATTTAGGCTATAGGAATTGAGTTCAGGTCCTCATGCACAGAAGGTGACCACTTTACTGACCAAGCTGTCTCCTCAGGGTAGACATGTTATTTATTTTTTTTTTTTGGAAGACATGTTATTTTTAATGAACTGTTCTTTTCATGAAGTTATAATTTGCAAAGGTGGAAATTAAAAAAAATTATCTTATGTTTGTGAGTGTTTTGCCTGAATGTATGTATGCTCACCATATGTGTGCTTGCTGTCTGCAGAGGTCAGAAAAATGTGCTTGGATGCCCTGGAACTGGAGTTAAATATGATTGTGAACCACCATGTGGATGCTGTGGACTGAACCCCACTCTTTTGCAACACTTAAGCAACAAGTGACTTAAATTCTGAGCCATCTGTCCAGCTTTAAGGTATTAAATTTTAAATGACAAACTATATTTTATTTGAGTAAGTATATTTGTCATAAAGTAGACCGAGTTCAGCCTTGAGCTCATGTAGTCATACCATGAGGAACCTGTAGAATTCAGCTGGAGATGAAGGCACCAGAGACTGGCAGTCATGGTCTCCCTTTCTTCTAGGCAAGAAAAAAGGAAAAAGAAATCTCATAAAATTCTCTTTTAAGTAAAGTGTATTTGTAAAGTGAGCCCCAAAGAATTGTAATTGTTGCTCAGTTTCCATTTGAGCCTTTAGATAATGACTTAGCTGCTGACATTAAACAAAATGAGGAAAATAATCAGAATCACTAAGAGGAGACACAGGAAATTGCTGTTTCCAGGCTAAGTGAAAGAGCTTATGATGTAGCAAACCAAAAATGCTGTTCTTACCACTGCCAGAAATCAGAGAGAATGGAAACGGTTTCCCACCTTTAAACTTACCATATGGTAGGAGAGCTACAGTACTGTCAATGACATCAGTAAAAACCCAGAGGAGACAAAAGCCACGTAACTGTCGAATATAAAAAATTATAGTGGTCTGGAGGGCTGACTCTGAGGTTAAGAATACTTGTAGCGGGCTGGAGAGGTGGCTCAGAAGTTAAGAGCACTGGCTGTTCTTCCCAAGGTCCTGAGTTCAATTCCCAGCAACCACATGGTGGCTCACAGCCATCTACATTGAGATCTGCCCGGGCATATATGTAGAGCAAATACTGTATACATAATAAATAAATAAATAAATAATGTTAAAAAAAAAAAAAAAAGAATACTTGTAGCATTTGCAGGGGACCTGGGTTTGGTTCCCAGTACCCAGAAAACGGCTCACAACCATCTGTAACTCCAATTCCAGGAGATCCAATGTCTTTTGACTTCTGAGTGCATATACATACTTGCAGGCAAAACGGTCATACCCATTAGGTAAATAAATGTATATTTAAAAAAATGGCAATTATTAGGGCTAAGGATGTAGTAGAAGGCTTGCCTAGCATGCATGAAGCCCTGGGTTACATGTGTACCCCACCCCCAAATATATGTGTGGTGGCATATGACTATAATCTCAGTACTTAGGCGGACGCAGGAGGATCAGAAGTTTAAGGCCATACCTGACTGAAAAACAAGTTTGAAGTCAGTGTCAGCTGTATGAGAACCCCCCAAAAGAAATCATCCCTGTATATATTATTTTACATTTATGTTCTTATGTGTATAGATGAGTATATGCCATGCATATATTCCTGCAGTACCTGCTTAGGTCAGTAGGGAGCATTGGACCGGAACTGGAGTTATAGGCAATTGAGTCACTCAATGTGAATGCCAGAAACTGAATGTAGGTCCTCTGCAAGAGCAGCAAGTGCTCTTAAGCACTGAGGCATCTCTATCCAGACTATATCCCCTATACAGACTATTTTGGAGTGTAACCCACATTCAGAGGTAACACTACCTATCAAGAGAATGGAATGGTAATACGTTAACTTGAGAGGCTCACACTGTTCAGATGTTCCTCATGTAGCAAGTTCTGAGCTTGAGCCACGGCATCATCTGAACTATATGGCAGAAAAGATGGTCATGACTCCTCTAGTTCAGAGAGCAGCACCTGTCTGGGATTCTACATCTTACAAAGCAGATGTGTAGGACAAGCAGATGGCTTTGCCCCAGGCTGTATGGACAGCAGGCAGAACCCAGATCCTGGGTACAGATATTTCCATGGCCAGTACAGGGTGTTCTGGGCCAGTGAAGACCTTTGGAGGGGCGAGTCCTCCAGGAGCAATGGTCTCAGTTTATAGAACATGAGGCAGGACTAGCTGGAGCTATCAGGATGACCCTGTGTCCTCACAGTGACCAGACACCATTCCTGCTCTAGGAAGCTGGCCTTGAGAATGGTTGTGATGCTGTTCATCTGGCTCTTTATGTGCATGGCTGACCTTTGACCTCTCTCCAGATGGCCTTTTTTCACAGGACATTTGCTCCCGGTTGACTGTTCAGCAGAGAACCCTTTCTTTGTGTGTGTGTGTGTGTGTGTGTGTGTGTGTGTGTGTGTGTGTGTGTATGTGAATACAGACATCTGTGTGTTATGGTGTGCCTGTGTGGTTAGATAATCTCAAGAATCGGAGGTCACCTTCTACCTTATCCCAGTTTCCTGCTTGCTACTGCAGACATACAGGTAAGTTCGCCCACATATTTCCCAGCATTCTCCAGTCTCCACTGGAGCACCTTGATTGCAGACATGTGTTGCATTGTCCAACTTTTTACATGGATCCCAAAGATTTGGACTGAGGTACTCACACTTGCGTGGCATGTGCTTCACCCACTGAGTCATCTCCCCAGCCTGCAATGTCCACTTACAATAATATCATTTCTGCTGGAACTTCATTTCATTTTCTACCATTGCTTTATTTATTTATTCTTTTTACCTTAGCCAAATGATTTGTTTGCAATGTGTATGGGTGTGTACATGGGCACTTGTACCAACCTGCTTGCCCACAGAGGCCAGATACCCTGGAGATGGAGTTAGAGATGAATGTGAGGCACCTGACTGGGTGCTGGAACCTGAACTCGGATCCTCAGGGCCATCTCTCTAGACTCTTTTGGAAATTTTAAAAACACATTTGAGGGGCTGGAGAGATGGCTCAGCGGTTAAGAGCACTGAATGATCTTCCAAAGGACCTGGGTTCAAATCCCACCACCCACATGGCAGTTCACAGCTGTCTGTAATTGCCGGGCATGGTGGCACACAATCCCAGCACTCAGGGAGGCAGAGGCAGGCAGATCTCTCTGCATTCAAGGCCAGCCTGGTCTACAAAGTGAGTCCAGAACAATCAAGGATACACAGAGAAACCCAGTCTCAAAAAACCTAAAAAAGAAAAAAAAAACCCTCCCCATTTGAAGGATACTGATGACTCTACCCTTCTTCACCCTTTGGTATCATTTACTTTCTTTACTTTGCTGACATGAGGTCTAGCTATGTAGCTCAGGATGACCTGGCCTTCACTGTGGTGCCCAGGGTGCTCTCAAACTTTCAGTCCTCTTGTGCAAGCCTCACGAGCTGGAATCATGGGCAAGTATCCCCACGCTGACTGGTTTTAGCCTAAGTGTTTAAGTCAACCATACAGATCTCTTCAGAACTCCTTTCTCCTGACCTGAGGCTCCTCCCTTTCCTCTTCGTTGCTGCCTCCTGGGCAAGTTCCCATGGCCAGCCATGTTTTCTCCAGAGACCCCCATGTCCTTCCCTGGGTCTTTCACAGGGATGCCTAGTGCAGCTCAGCTCCCATGACAGCATGGTTGACTCAGGACTCGGCACTGTTGACGGCCGGTCAGCCGTCTGCTGCTTCCTTCTGTGTAGTACGCTCACTCATCCACACTGTCTCCTCCCTTTCTGCTTTTGAAAGCAGCTGCTTCGCTGAGATCAGATTCTGGGTCCAGAGCCTTCAGAATGTTATCTGCAGTTACTGTACCTCACAAAGGGTTGTAAGTCAGGAACTGAGTTCCTAGGTGACACGGATGTATCTGAGGGCCCAGGACAGCTCAATGAGCTTGCTCACGTCTGCCATTAGCTTACCTCTCACCACCACCCCTTATCTGGCTTTTCAGATAGGGTTTTGATGTATAGTCCAAGGTAGTTTTTGTTTTGAGACCAATGTAGCTCAGGCTTGACTAGTACTCATTTACAGAGGCCAGGCTGGCCTCAGACTCAGAGCTATCTATGCCTCCTGAGATGACAGGTGTAAACCACCTGGTGTCTCTGTGTTCATGGACATGTGTGCAGAGGTCAGAGACCTACTTGTGGAAGTCAGTTCTCTTCGTCCACTATGTGGGCTCCTGGGATTGAACTTGGGTCCTCAGATTTGCTAAGCATGTGCTTTGTCCACTTAGCCCATCTCCCTACTCAGAGTTGGAGCTCTATTAAGGGCCTCCTGGTTTGATTTCTCAAAAGGCCAATGCTTACTGAATATTTACTAGACACTGTAGTAAATGCTTCAGAGCCATTTAATTACTACTGTATTGTGTGCTGGGTGTGTGCGTGTACAGGTACATGGGCCATGGTGTGTGTGTGTGTGAACTCGGGTCTTCAGGCTGTCCAGCCCAACACTTCGTTTTCTTTTTTGAGATAGTGTCATGTAAACCAGGCTAGCCCGAAAATCCATAGAAAGCTAAGGATAGCCTTGAACTCCTGATCCTCCTGCCTCCGTTTCCCTTGTGCTGGGATGACCTGTGCCAATTTTGGTACAAAGCTAATTGGTGAAATTTCTCTCTAGAACACTCTGCTGATATCTCATGAATAAAATGAAAATTCAGAAGTGACCTTGTCACCATCTTCCACAGCCATCTGAGGGAAAATTGGGCCTGGGCTTACTGGAGCCTCCAGTGCTGTTGCCACCTGACACTTGGTCCTGTGACCAGTGATGTCCAGCACCAAGCTGGGCAGGCAGGCAGGCAAGGACGTCTTCACTGTTGAGCAAGGAAGGACAGACCATTAGGGGTAGAGGTGGCAGACTGGGGTCAGGCCACCTAACCTGTTCCTTCATGTAGCAGCAGAAGAGAGCCCAGTGAGTAGACAAGAAGGATGGAGTGGGAAGGGGAGCGTGTTCCTGGTCATTGTGGTACCTCAGGCCACATTGTTGGTACTTGGATGGGCAGGGTCTAGTCACCCTGACTGCCAATGCCAAGTGAGGGTGCAGGGGTCTAGAGCTACTCCAAGAGGTACCAGAATGGAGAGGACTGAGGGCGGCAGCTCAGGGGTCCAGTGACTGGGGAGCTGGCCCAGCCTGGTGTGAAATGGTGTGAAAAAGTAAACTTCCTCATACAACTAAATATTCTGGGTGGAGGACATCACACAGGCAAACGTTAAGTGTAAAGCTTCCCCAAGACACCCACCCCTTCAACTGCATGAGGCCTGGGGCAACAAGAAAGCCTGGGCCTGTGGTCTGCGGCCAGATTTGCCCAAAGCTTGGGGGATGAGTGTCTCCCCTCTACAGTCAACTGCAGTCACTTGGTTTTCCAGGTGCAGTGACTAGATCATCTCTAGTTGTGAACTGCAGGCCCAAACCCTACGGGCGAGGACACTACCCTCAGCATCCCCTGGCAGGTGGGGGAGAACAGGTATAGAGATGGCAAGTGCCTGAGTGACACCAGCCTGTCACTCTGTCCAAGAACCTGAAGGCTGTGGTTTCTATGTCCCCCTATATTTCCTGTATTGAAGTTCCAAACTTCACAATGATGGTCTTCGCAGGTAAGCCCCCAGGAGGTGACTGGGTCATGAGGTAAAACCCTCATGAAAGACCTCAGGGCCTCACCCCTGCTGATGTGTGAGGATAGCCAGGTCATGCGGGCAGTGGGGCTTCCACCAGATATGGAATTTGTTGGGACCTGACCTTGGACTTCTCAGATGCACACAACCATGAGGGAAGTATGTTGTGCACAAGGCACACACTCTGTCCTGTGTTCTCACAGAGATGGGAGAGATCGAGACTCTTCTGGAAAGGAACAGAGCTTAGTGTTCTGATTAAACCAGCTACGACCCATACAGCACTTCCTGGTTAAACTCTATCAGGACCCTGTGGGGAGGTGTGGCATCATCTCATAGGTGAGAAAATGGCATTTTTGACTTGGGTCAAGTTTACCACAATGTACTGCCTTAAGTTTTATGAGAAACATCTGCAGTAGGAAGGGTCCTCAAGAAGTTAACATGGGGAAAGTTGTGATACGGATTCTAACAGATGTTTGTACACTTGTATTCTGGGTAGCCTTATTAAAAATAACCGAAAGCAGAGGAGGAATTGGCTCACCAGCTGGTGTGGTGGACAGAGCCCCAGGGAAGGCACATGCTGCCACCTCAAGTCCAAGGTGGTAGGAACAGACTGAACTATAGACTTACTGTGTCTGTTTATCACGTGCATTTTCATTTGTTTTCCCCAAACTTCTAGCTTTTCCTCGTCTCCTTGGAGGCTGCCCTTTATTGCTTATAAAACTAAATACACCAGAATCTTATTTCCACATCAAAGTCCCAGACGCCAAAAAGAAAATACAAACAAACAAAAAAGGAAAGTTGTGAGTTTATTGCATATGTAACAAAATGAACCTGACCTCCTGGGTCCAGCCTGCTCTACAGTCAATGTTTTGTGTTTCCAGCTGGTTCCACAATTGCATTAAATAGAACTAGCATTTCTTTAAATACTTTCGATTCTGACATAAAACAGAACATTAGTGTACAACTGTCACAAGTAAATGGGCAATAAAAACTGGGAGAGCAACTAGGGTAGCAGCAGCAGCACTTCAAACAGGACCTTACAAAATAAATTAGAATACATTATAAACACATTTTAAAATCCACACTGTTTTAGAAGGCTGCCATGTGGCCCCACCTGCTGCAGTAGGATGGGGCATGTTCTCTGCAGAAGGTCAGCCCAGGAAGGAAGTATCAGGTTCCACCTACCCTGAACTTGACCATGTGGCCAAGCCAGTGTAGGGGGTCAGCATCCCATCTTGTGGCAGATTCTTTAATAGAAAGCAAGGGACTGTGGCCCGCTGCCACCCATTGCTGCAGCCTGGCACTTCCTCTGGAGCACTGCGGAGCAGGGTGGTGTTTGCTGCATCCCTGAGTGTGGCTGCCGGCCCCTGGTGAGGGGAGCCTGGAGAGTCAGGCTCCTGAAGCGTCTGGGTGATGTGGTGACAGTGGATTGCCTGGAGCCACCAGGAGAGATGACAATGGTGATCTTACATGAAAGGGCTTCACCCAAATCCAAAGCAGGGCAACCAGGAGCTTTGCTGTGGGCTGGTCACGCAGTGTCCTTTGAGGAGCTTCAGGAGGGCCTAACCGTGGTAGACAGACAAGGAAGTGCAGCAGTACCAACAGAGGACGGTGCTGTGCAGAACAGACTCACTTGGGGGAGGCGGTGACACTGCCAATAGGGGGAACCCACAGGCAATGCAAGGAGAAAGACTGTTAGAAGCCTTAATGGGTGGTATTGTGCATACCAGTCAGCCTCTGAGGGCCCAATCTCTGGATCTTCCTCAAAGGACACCTGACAAGGGACTCCTAAGGCTTGTCCCCCATCACTCCTGCAGCAGGAACAGTGTGACTAGACACTACTGCAGCACATGTCTAAAGCACAGGACCCTGGTTTCCTTCATCACTGCAGACCGTGACAGTACGATGGCAGGGTTTCCAATCTCCAGAAAGATATTACTCTGCGGGGTCTGGCTACTTCCCTTGGACTGGATTCCATTTCGGGCACAGGCTGGGAGCCGAGTTTTTGAACACCCTCAGAAGCATTAAGGTAGATGAAATACAGAAGCCCTATTGGGGCAAGGCAGAAAATTGAGACTAATAAGGCCCCAATCTGGCCTGGAGGTGGGACGGATTCAGTCCTGGTGCAGTGAGATACTACCTAAGTATCCATTCTGTCCCCAAACCTGGCAACCCAGAGTATGGCTAACTCACACTCCATCGTGCCAGTGGCCATCAAGCTGGACAAAGCTCTGGGTTAGGGGGTGTATGTGACCTATGAATCCAGCCTCCCCAAGTCACTTCTGAACTGCTCCGAGACCACACTGGACAGAAGCAGCAGGAACAGAAGGGAAGACATTTCCTCATCTCCAGTCAGAAGGTAAGCAATGAAAAGAAACGAAAGCCAATGGCCCAACAGGATGATCCTGATCATCTCCCTCACAACTTGAATTCATGGCTGAGCCTGAACCCCGGTCCCAGTGAAATGTCTTGCTAATGAATTACCCTGTTCTCGCCCCCACCACAAACAAAAACAACAAAGCCACATACGGAAAACTGGCTGCTGCTCTGCCTTCCACCAGAGTTCAGCTGCCTGAATCCAGCCACTCTGTTGAAAGAGTCAATGCTTCTGAACACTTGTGCACATTGGAAGTGGTGTTAGCGACATGGTGTTAGGCTGGCTTTGGCCTTGCTCATCAGAAGACAAAGACTGAGCAAGCAAATTGAGTAGAACTGTTAGCGTCACCATTGCCACTGGGGAAGAGGGGCATGTCGGGAGGTAAAGCCCCCACCCTGTTGCCGCAGGCTCCATTACACCCTGCTTTGTGCATAGCACCAACCCTGGGGAGCTGCATCAGGGGACCCCAGGTCAGTGGCCTCTCCTGCTGTCCCATCCAGTGGCTGTGGTGACAAAATTGTTCTGTTAGTTTAGCTCTTAGCAATCCTCATATAAAAGTCCATTAACATTTCAAGACAGCCAGGAGCCTCCGGATCCCCAGGCACAGGAGCAGAGCAGGACCCGGGGGTCTGAAGCTGTTTTTGGTCATTCTTTGCTTAGCTCCATAACGTGAGAATTTCAAACTGGGTAGAGAACACAGCAAACTGGGCTTTTAAAGATTTTTTTTTTCTCCCTGTGCAAAACCATCTTTTCAGCCAGGATACCCTGAAAAGAAACAGCCTGGGCCTCCAGTGAAGGCTGCTCCAATTCCTTTACCTTTTAAAGGGGGAAAACACATTTTGCCTCGAGCTTCCTGCCATAGTGGGAATTCCAGCAAGCAGACACTGCGTTTGTTTCCTGCTTGGAAATCCACCTGCTATCTGGAACAGGATGCTAGCCTGTGACGCCTGGAATTTGAGCTTGGTAAGATACTGGCAGCTGCTGAACTTGGAAAGGGGCCTTGAGGCTACACTGAGAGGGGAGAGCAGGTACAGAGACCATGCAAACCCTCAGGGGCCCAGCTTGGTTCTGATCATGGGCTGTGATGCCTTCCCACCATGCCAAGGAGGCTGAGGGTGAAACCTGGCTGTGTTTTATTGGATGGGTGATGGAAGGGTGGGCAAACTATAATAAAGGAGGGATAAATGGGTGGGAGCCACCTATTAAAGTCCCCTGGCCTGCCCTCCCTGGAGGAGGGAGACGAGCCTTTTCCCTCGGGTTTCTGGAATCTCAGGCCTCAGCCCGCCATGCGGGGAGGCGTGCAGACACCATATGCTTTGGGTCTGGTGGTTGTGATCGAGACTCTGCGGTCACTGGCGGCTCTTCACTCCACAGCAAAGCCACAGGTCTCCTCCACTGCTGTTAGCAGCTTCTCATAGAGCTTTTCATAGGACTCATAGGGTGGGATATCGATCCGGTTAAAGCTGGAAAAGGACAAAGGAGGCAGAGTCACTGCTGGGGGTTGCTCAGCCCTCAGACATACTGAGAGTAAGTACAGTGTGGCAGGAGGTGGCATCTCATGTCCTGACGGGGAGAACACACATGCTTCAGTTCCACGTTCTTGTTTGCTTTGTCTTTACGTCTTTCAATTAATCCACTGCAAAGTCTCAAGATCTACAGTCAAAATGTGAGCTTGTACACTTCTCACGGATTGTTCTGCCTGTGGGTAGACTTCTCCACACTGGGAAGAGCCCCTGGCTGGCCTGTGATCTGCACTGGTGGGCATCAGTTCTCCTACTGCCTACCAAGGTTGGTCAGTCCCCTACTAAAGCAATCGGGGTCTCAGAAGTGAAGGAATGCCAAGTCCTAGAAAGATGAAATAGATACCAAACTTCCCACACAAGATTCCCAGGGGGAAACTCATTTCAAGTATTCATGCAAAGATACACATCTATTGTCTCATAGTAATTTAAAAAAAAATCCAACAATCAATAAACAGAAAAGCAGTGGCCTGTGAATCACAGGCACACAGCAGTCAGGAATGGTGTTAAGAAACTGGGCGAAGGATGCACTATTCTTTGGTTTTGGGGTTTTTGTTTTGTTTTGTTTTTCCCCATCTAGATCAGAGATGTTAAGTTACTGAAGGACAGTAGCCTTATGAAGGGACATAGTACCATGTGTCAATACCATATACCCAATTCTGTAGGAACACATGACATGCCATGCTGAGGCAGTCTTGGTGTCCTACATCATCCTGGGAATGGAGGTATTAGCCCATTAGCCCATCTTGCAGATATGAACAACAGCTGGAATACACTTAAACCATTCACCCCAAACCTCTTCATTAGGTAACAGCCAGCATTTGAACTTTCTGTTCTATCATGTAGAATCCCAACAACTTGGGAACTAGAGTCCTGAAGGAGAGATAAGGATCCTGAGACAGAATCTTTAATCTACCAAGAAACTAATCCACTGTGGCGAATATTTTCAATAAAGTTCTGAGATGGAAAATGTGGAGCCACATATCAGATAGACAACAAATGCCCCTTTCTACCAGGTATATGCACACACACGCACAACACACAACCAAGGGACATCATGAGCCTTCAGTTTACAGTCCCAGGTAGTAGGCACCATGGCTTTAGCTGCTATGCAGCACAATAAAATCCGACTCCCAAAGCAGCACCACACGGGACCTGCGGAGTCAAGTGTAGGGCCTAGGGTGTGAGCTGAGGCTCTACTGAAGAGGACACGGTGGACACATGACCCCACAGTGGCAGAGCTTACCAGGTATGGGCCTTGGGCAGGTTGTCTGTGTTGGCATCTATCAGGTGGATGGTGAACAGTCGGGGCCCTGCCGCGCCTGTAGAACCTTACAAGACAACATTCTAGTTAATGCACTTCAGAGACAAAGCCCAGCAGTGCCCGGCTAGGAGGCCCTGTGTCAGTGTGACTCATTCCTGAAGCCCAGGAGTTTAGAACCCCTACATGTTGCCTTACCAGGAACCTGTTTTGGGGATAGCTGAGGCAGAAACTGGCTTGTCCTCATACTTTGACAGAAAGCACCAGCCACTGGACTTTTCTCTATTTTGGACTTCCTGGATGCTTGTGGCTTTTCCTAGCCACCTGCTGCTGAAGCTACAGTGTCTGCGATGTGCTGATGGGTACATTACACACTGCTGTCTGCAGGGAAAAGGCTGGCAGTGCTGGGGCAGGCCATATGGCCTACTGGGCTGGGGAGGTTAACCCCTAGCTAGGTGCCAGTCACTCAGCACCTGACCTGTGTGGCTCCAGTTGAATGCCTTGCTCTAAGTGGCATTCGTTCTTTCCTCTCCTAGGACCAGCCCCTCCAGGACTGGATGGGGACTCTGTTTCATCCCTGGGTCACACCCAAGCCCCTGACTAGTCTCGGAGAATTTTAGTAAGATTCATGTAACAGAAGAGTTTTTCTCAATAGGAACTTTTGGTAAGTAGGCTGGCAGTGGGGAAGATGTTGGTGAGGTAAGGAGAGAAAGATGTGGGGAAACAAAAATCTGAACCACCAACAAAACTCACTACTGAACACCTTTTTTTTTCTCCCTTAGCAGGCAGTGTGTCTTAGTTCACACCATGATGTATGAAGGGCAGCAAGCCCTGCACCGTCCACCCACTCAGTGTTGGGAGAATCAGCAAGCCCAGGCTTAGCAAATTAATAATAGCCCATGCCGGGAGAAGGTGTGGACTCCCGAGTTCAGGAAGCTGGGTGATGAACACTGTCACTTCTGCAGTCCCCTACAGTCCTGAACAACTATGAAACTAAGGTGGGTTCGGTCTCTCTCGGCCAGTGAAGATGACACACTTGCAGCAGTTCTGGAGTGTTTAAGCTCCAGTGTCCTCCACCCGACTTCCAGCAGCAACCCTTATAGATTGGTGTTACGCTGTCTGCTCAAAAGGGTGAGGGGGCATCCACCTTGGGTGGTGGACACTAGAGACCACCAGAATGCTCCTGGATTTTTAAGGATAACACGGGATCCATAGACCCACAGGGAGCTCCAATGTGATCCTCCACCTGCGAGGCACCCCAGTGCTAATAAGTATTTGCTATGAGAACACTGGCCACCATCATTCACTAGTGGGATGGCCCACATTTCAATTCTTGCTTCTGAAGCCTAGGACAGAACACATCAGTTAAACACCTCAGGGAATGGCCCTGACTCCATGTCAGTCACCTTGCAGAGCTTTGAAGCCTTGGAGAGGAACTCGTGTGGATCCTGTCACGAACTGCAGGAGTCTGGCCCTCCTCTCCTCATCGAAGGTCTCCACTGCCTGCCAGAACCACCTGACGATGTTGCTATCTGCCATACAATGCTTCAGCCGTGTGTTTGACTTCCAGTCGTTCAGGTCTATCTTATCCAGCCCACCTATTATCAACTGGGGAAGGGCACCAGACTGGGTGTTACATCTAAAATGCCTAAGACACTCCTCCCACCATGCCCTCCTCCAAGACTCCTGATACTCAAGACATGTTGACAGTACAACTCCCAAAGCCAAGCAGTCACCTCTGGGCTGTAGTCTGGCACACAGCTACCAGTAGGCCAGCACCCCAAAACCTCAGGTGTGAGTTTGCCCTGTGCCAGGGAATGGTGACTTGGAATGGCTGACAGGGAGAGAACTACTCAATAGGCCATGTGGAATGAGGGGACATGGAACATGTTCTCTACTTTTTTAAAAGCTTTCTCAAGACTCACTGCCTCAAGACATGCTCCACTCCAAAGCACTCAGCCTCACAGGGGGCAGATGGCTGTGAGAACAATCTGGAAGGCTTAGGACACTTGGCACCAGGCAGAGCTGGCAAGGGACGAATGAGTCACTGTCCAAGTCCGTGACAATGGTGTGTTCTTAGTCTATTAATAGCCAGAGTAGAGAGCAGAGAACTGGGCCAGTGGAGGTCTGGTCCAAAGCTAAGGCTATAGATCCCAAAAATCCAAGGCACAGACACCTGGAACTATTCCTGCAGATTCAGTCATTAATTGCTGGCAAGGGGACAGACACCTCCCAGTGTATGACATGGCAGTTCAGGTGTCCTCCGTCTCCCTCCCCATCACACCCACTGCACAGAGGGTTGCCAGTGGCCTCACTGTCCAAGATGTCTGGCACTTACCTCTAGTTCCTTCTGGTCAAAGGGCTTCAGTAAGTGTTGGGGAATGAGTTCATTAAACCCTTTCTGAAGCGCTAAGAACTGGGCTTCAATTCCTCTCATAAATCTCCAGTTTACATACAACCTAAAAGGAAAAGTCATACATTGGGATTAACTGGGAAGAGACCATGAGAGTGCTGTGACAGCAAATATGAGGTTAATGTAGAACCAGCTACATGGACAGATACCAGCCCTCTCCCACTATCCCCCATAGCTCTTTGTTTGCTGGTCTAGTCTTTAATTACTATTATTATTTTAAGCATATACATGTTTTCCCTTCATATCTGCATCACATGTGTGCCTGGTGCTTGTGGAGGCCAGAAGAGGGTGTGGATTTGTTCAAACTGGAGCTGGACAGTTAGGAGCCACCATGTGGGTGCTGGTGCTCTTAACCACTGAGTCATCACTCCAGCCCTTTCTATATGATCTTTTTGAGACAAGGTTTCATGTAACCCAGGCTGGTTTTGAACTTGCTCCCATAGAGGCTGGCCAGGAATACCCCTGAAAAAATGGTCTGTGTAGCCCAGGCTGGGACTGAACTCACTATGTAGCCCAGAATGACCTGGAACTCCTCCTGGGTCAGCCTCCCAAGAGCTGGGATTACAGGTGGTCTGCACCACACACCATGGTATACCCAGCCTTCATATCAAGTTATAAATGAACAAGTTCTGGTGTTATATTCTGGTTTTCTACTAAGAAAGGCAAGAGAGCTTAGTCAGACCTGCAAAGATTTCAAATTGGGTCTGCAAGGCACGTGTGACAGTATGACACACCCACAGTTCTGAATTGCCAATGCACGTAACTGTCCCTTGGGTTGACATTGGGATGCTGTAGTGGACTCCTTAGACACACTGGCAGCCACTGCTGCCTCTGGCTTGCTGCCTCTGCATCCAGACCTGGGCTTGTCTGTCACACGGAGTCTTACAACAGGTGCTCCCCACAGCACCTCTGCTCGTTCCAGGCCACCATTGAAGTCAGCCCTGCATATTACCGGACATATTCCTTCTTGTTCTCCTCGGTGACAGGCACATTTCTGCCATTGGGTTTCAGTTCATGCTGAAGAATTCGCCCGAAAGCATTGTGCTCCACACAGAAGGTATGGTCCAGCACTGGCGTGATGTCATTCTCTCTGCAGATACAGGCAAAGGCTGGTTAGGCCTATGCCAGGGAGTCCTGGGGGCTGGAGAGGACCATGCTGCAGAGCGGGCAGGCACAGCTCAGGTTCTGTCCCTGAGTTTGTGATTTTCATTCATTGGGGGTGTCACTCAGTCACCCTGTGACACCATGGGACATGAGGCCTAATTGCTGTGGGAGCCGAGTCTGAAAGCCTGTGAAAAGGCAGCTGAGTCAAAAGGACTCAAGTCAGGAAAATAGGGCCTCTGTCTTCTCAGGAGAACCGTTCAAAGGCATCTGTCCCACAAAAGCACTGCACGTGTCACACTGATTTTTTTTTAATCTGCCCTACTCCTTGACAAGCAGAGCAGTAAGTTCCCCATGGGAAAGCCCTCACTCCCCACAGCCACGCACGGTGGAGCAAGTGAAATCCCTAAGCCAAACTCCACACAGGCGGCTTTCCCAACCCGTCAGGACCTGGGTCTTCACAGGGACACACCAAACCCATAACTCAACCTGTTCCTGCCACCCTGCAAAGCATTTTGGTTAACTCTAAAGCAAAGGTAACTAAATATTAATTTTGTTTTGATACTTTCTCTTGCTTTCTACAGATCACCCGAGAAACTATGGGGGATGCTTGCTTGTGTATGTACTCTCTCTCTCATACACCACAACACACACACACACACACACACACACACCCCAAGAACGGTACCAGCATTTGTAAACAAACCTTAATAAACAACAAAATAAAACAGCTTGTGAAATCTGCTAAGCATCCTGAAGAACATAAGTCAATTAAATCCTGTTACATCTGTTTTGTTGATTTGTAATTGCAACCCGATGGTTCTTGTTGTTGTAGTTTGTTACTCTCTTTAGCTTCATACCTATTCCCTCAAAGCATGGGCAAACACAACAAACACATCATGAGCTCCAGGGCTTGTGGGACAGGATCGATGACACTTACAGAATCCACACCAAGCTCTTGTGCAGTTCTGGGTCCACAGACTCCAGATCCGACAACTGGATGGGTTTTCCCAGGAGCTGCTTGTAGAACGGAACTGTGAAGCCCCCATTTATGTAGTGTCCATGGAACACAGCCAGACCCATGATACGACCCACAAAATGGAAGTAAGACAGATGGTCCTATAGGGGGCACCAGAGAACAGCAAGTCATTAGGAAGATGAGCTGCTGGAGTGGACACAGGCTTCCCCGCAACTCTGGAAATAACAAGACATATTCTCAGCTGCTCATTGCCCACCTGTGGCCACACAGGATAAGGCTGCCATTTAACTACAGGCTCACTCACCGATAATTCAGGTGGATAGGTACTGGTAATCCTCTTGCCTTAGACTTCAGAGTACTGGGAGGACAGGTATATGCCACCATACTTTGACCCAATAATCTGTATGTGTGGGTCTACTACCTCTCCCTGAGAACTCTTAACTTGCAAGGGCCTGGTACAAAATGAAAATGTAGAGATGCCTCCAACAATTGAGAAGGGTGTCTCTCTTCTTCCTCAACTGGAGTGGTTCTGGGATTTAAATAAAGTTCAGGTTTCTGCTTCCAGCTATGAATTAAAGTCACCTCAGAAAACTTGTCAGAATTTAACATCCAGGCTGGGTAAATGTTTATTCACACTGTGCGTATGTGCATGTGTGATGTATGTGCATGCTGGTATATGTACAAGTGCATGTGTATGTGTACATCAAAACCCAAGGTCACCTTTATTCCTCAGGTGCTGCCATTGTTTTTTGAGCCAGGATCGCTCACTGAACTCAGATCTTACAGGTTAGGTTGGCCAGTCACCCAGCTCCAGGGATAACTCAGATCTTACAGGTTAGGCTGGCCAGTCACCCAACTCCAGGGATCGATCACCCATTTCCATCTCCCCAGTGTATCCACTTCCATGCCTGGCTTCTGGTGGTTTTTGTTTGGTCTTTTAAGACAGGGTCTCTCTAATTTGCTTTGCCTGTCCTTGAACTCACTACATAGACCAGGCTGGCCTCTTACTCACAGAGATCTGCCTGCCTCTGCCTCCCAAGAGCTGGAATTAAAGCATGTGCTACCACGTCATGCCACGTCATGCCTTTCTATGTAGGTTCTGCAGTCTAACTCACATCTTCATACTTGTGTGCCTAAGCCACGTTCCCACACATGAGTTTATTTGTATTTGAATTCTCTGGTAGAGCTAGTCCCTAATTTTGCCTCTGTGGCTTTGTGACACTGGGTGTGGTCCCACAGAAGTCCTCCATGGTTTTAGACCTACCCTTGGGCGTGTCTTTTATGCCTACCATATGCTGAATATTCACATTTGTGTCTACAGAGCTAGTTACGGAACTTTTCCAATTTTGACCAGAGTATGGACTTGGTAACCTAGCTCTTAAGATGACATTCAAAAAACAGGATGTACTACCAAACCAGAGTACCCTTGAAGGGTAAAGTGCTTGGGCACAGAGCAGCTCAGGTCCAGAGTCCTCCTGTACAGAAAGCAGGCCCCCAATCTAAACTTGGCAAGAACCTAGGATGGAATTAGGTCTGGCAAGTCAGTGCTCCCCACCATTACCAAGAATTGGTGGAAACCAGATTTGCCTCAGAAAGTCCAGGTGGATTCCTCAACTCCTCGTTGCAATACTCACAGGGTTGATAGAAGAATCTGGGTTGATTTGTAGTGTGTAAATATTGTCCGTGGAATACTGGAAGAGTCCATAATATGGATTCAACATTTCATGGCACAACAAATATAGCCACTCCCTGGGAACAAAACAACACAGGTCATATGTGCTAACAGTATCGTTTTCAGACTTTTTTTTTTAAAGGTATGTGTAAATGTATGTCACATGGATGCAATGCCCAAGGAGGCCAGAAAGAGGGCACCAGATCCCCTAGAGTTGAAGTTACAGGAGGCTGAGTTGCCATGTAGGTGCTGGAAACCAAGGTCAAGTCCTTTGTAGGAACAGAAAGTGTTCTTAACTGTTGAGCCATCTCTCCAGTTCCAGTTTCTTTTCTCTTTTTGGTTCTTCAAGAGTGGGCTTCTCTGTGTAGCCCTGGCTGGCCTGGAACTCCCTCTATAGACCAGGCTGGCCTCAAACTCAGAGATCCATCTGCCTTTGCCTCTCAACTGCTGGGATCCGAGTGCCATCACTGCCCATTCCAGTTTCTAAGCATTTTATAGTAAAAAGTTTGAAAGGTGAATGACTAGGGAAGCAGAGAGACTTTATGAACAACTGTGCCCTTCTAATTTCCTGTTGAATTCTAACTTTGGACTGTCAGCATGGACCACTTTCATTTTTTAAATTTTATTTGTGCATACATGTTTCTGTGAGTGTGTTTGTGTTGACCTTACATGTTTTCCTTAATTGCTCTCCAGTTTATTTCTTGGGTGCGTCCTGTTTTACTCCCTAGCTGCAGGACCCGGGCGTGTGCCCTGTGCTGGGCTTACACAGGTTCTGGGCTTGGCCTCACACTTTCAGAGTCAGCACTTGACAGACTGGGCTGTCTCCTCAGCCCGCTCGTCACTGTATGATGTAAAACAACAAAACAAAAAACTAGATGAATCTAAAAACATTAGAGGATGCTAAGAGTTTTAGAAATGTGCCAGAAATACACTGGTTAACTTATTTTCTAATTTCCTTTAATGCTTGAATCACTTAAAAAAACAAAAACAAAAAACCTCCAAACCAAAAACAGCCAAATACAATAACCACTTCTGCTGGAAACTAAATCAAGAGCTTCAGCAGAGCTGTGAGGCACCCTGCTATGGCATGGGTTCAATCCTGCAGACACTCGGGGCAAAGCACCTTCTGAATGGATAGCCCCTGAGACAACAGCCTTAAATTTTTATTGTGGTGTTTCTTACTTTTTCAAACAGAAAGGAGGCAGGTTAGGGGAGGGTAGCACAGATCAAAACCATCTGCACATGAAAGTGATGGAAATATACAAACATATATAAAAGATATACAAACATATACCAAAAAAAAATGGCAGAAGACTGATGCTCTCCCATCTGGATTTTCTGTTACACATCCTCTAAGGACTAAGGGACCTCTTTGGTCTCATCTACCAGAAGTGTGTTTCCCTGCTTCTTGTGCAATTCTCTAAGCTCTTCTTCCCTCATTGGGTTAAGAGCACAAGAGAGTAGGGGCTGAGAACATGCCATGATGTGCACCAGCTCCCAGGTCACTGTAATTTTTTTTTTTTTTTTTTTTGGTTTTTCGAGACAGGGTTTCTCTGAATATCTCTGGCTGTCCTGGACTCGCTTTGTAGACCAGGCTGGCCTCGAACTCACAAAGATCCGCCTGCCTCTGCCTCCCAAGTGCTGGGATTAAAGGCGTGCGCCACCAACGCCCGGCAGGTCACTGTAATTTAAAGTAGAGGGTATAGTGAACTAGTAAGGGTTTTAGGAATGCAGATTCGCCAGCTTATGGTCCTGCAAACAGATTGGTAATTGGTAATGCCTACGAAAACTTAGAGAAAAGGCTTTTGGATGCTGCCTCTCTTCAAAAGACATTGAGAGGAGCAGACATGGGCAGAGACCAGATTGGACTGAGGCAACATGAAGCCTGTGGATGGTGCTTTGCTGAGGGCATGGCTGCAAAGCTGCAGAAGAAAGGGGAGGGGGGGGAGAGCTAGCCCCATGTGAGTGTGGAGCCCTGCTGGACAGATGTCTGAGCCAGAAGAGAGACATAGGTGTGAAGATATAGGTCAGCTGCTGGCACTGAGGTTGTGTTGACAGAGAAAGCCTTGGAAGGGGGCTCTGGTCAGGAAAAGCTGAAAAGACAGATGGCAGTGAGAGCAGAGTGGCCTAAGTTTATGCTAGTGGGTGAGCGAGGCACAAGGTACACACGGTCTGAGGAGACCATAGAAATGACAGTAATGACCACCTGAGGAAAGCTGGGACTGACTGACGCCAGAGTGGCAGGAGCACAGCAACTGAGGCAGGCTGGAGGGCAGCGATAACATGGCCTGAGGCTCAAGGTGCATACTCACTCTGAAACCCTGGTGAACAGGTGAGAGACCGAGAAAACAGGTGGTTGTGTGACCCGTCACATGAAAGTGTTGCAAGGCTAAGGGGAGTGAACAGGCCTCAGCAAGGCAGCAACACCAAACAGTACCTAAACAACTGCCCTGAGGGGTTTAGCGAGTTCAAACACACGAGGCAGTAGCCGACTCTAGGCTCTGAAACTGAGAACACCTCAAACTTAAACTGAATTGGGGCACCGTGAGAAGTGAAGGCCTCAAACCTAAGCTGAACTAAGACTGCCATAACTATGCCAGAGCCAGAATGCTGATTACTATTTGAACTGCGCTTGCAGAAAGACTACAAACCAAGTTGCCCTCATGGACCTGTGCTAGAGAATTTTGGTAGCCTTTCAAAAGGGTTAGAGTAGGGTTGTTTAAGTGTTGTTAGGTATAAGGTGTTGTTAGGTTATAGGCTTATTAGCTATTAATAAACATGGTTTAATAAAATTTTCATTTACAAGAGGAGCTGGAAAGATATCTATCTCAGTGGCTGAGAGCACTAACCGCTCTTGCAGATTATGTGGTTTGATTCCCAGCACCCACCCGTCACTCCAGACCCAGGGGAAATCCCATGCCCTCTTCTGGCCTCTGTGGGTACTGCATGCCCATGGTACACAGACACACATGCAGCCAAAATACCCACACATAAAGTAAGTCTTTAAAAGAAAAGTATTTCAAAGCACCCTGAATGGCAGACATGGAGAACTGAAGAGATTCCAGCATTAGAGCAGAGGGCTCAGTCTTTCCCCTACTACTGCCCAGACTCTGTGTCTGTGACTAGATCCCGAAATCAGGATGTAGCAGCCTGAACTTGGCTGCCTGGATGACACCAGAAGCCTCTTAGAATAAACACTAAGAGTTAAGAAGCCTTTGTCTCAAAAGTGAGAAGAGCTGGGCAGGATAGAGGGGCTTTCATTACTCTTTTAAAATTTACTTTAATTATTCCAACCAGAATGCCAGCGTCTTATAAAACCCTGGATATAAGTACTATTTACACATGTGTGTCCCACCCCTATGTTGCCTCCACGTTAAGTTCAGGAGTAGTCTGTGGAGTTTTGTGTTTGGACACATGAAGTCAAGAAGGAGTATGCTTAAAAGCTTAATCCTGACTACACACGCTCCTCCATGCACTTGGGAAGGGGCAAACAGCTCCCTTGAAATGCAGCTACAGTGACCCAAGACCAATGTGGGGAAGGGTAGTGAATTAGCAGCTCACCGTGCCACTCCGCCATAGTCCAAACCTTCCTCCCCTCGGAACTTCACCATCAGACGCTTCTTCAGGTCTTTTGGCCGCATCTTCATGATCTGGCGATAAGATTCCTACACATCAAAGCCATGGGTTCAGAGAGAGAATTTTGTTTGGGGGTGCTGAGGATGGAATTGGAGGACTCTAGGCAAGTGCTCTAAGACCCACACCCTGGCCCCTCACTGGGGTATTCTAAGCAGGTGCTCTACCACTGAGCCACACCCCAGCCCTTCACTGGGGATT
>CAJQZJ010032807.1:5242192-5264338 GCA_907164525.1 Lophiomys imhausi
TCTATCTATCTATCTATCTATCTATCTATCTATCTATCTATCTATCTATTTATCTATCATCTATCTACCTACCTACCTATCTATCTATCCATGTTGATCTTTTGACACAGGTCTTGTGATGTATCCCAAACTGGCCTTGAACTCATGATTCTCCTGCCTCAATACCCTCAGTGGTCGGACCGCAGGTGAGCACCCCTGGTCCTGCCTCAGAGGCAACCTCAGGGGTGTGACTGCAAGTGAGCACCCTGTATCTGCTTCTTTCAATGCTCTTTATGACCACAGAGAAAATTACAAGGCTGTGGCTGGCTTCCTTAAATCTACTCTGTCCCCACATTTGGGCAAAGTCAATTTCTCCTGGGCCTTCTTTCATTGAAGTAGATGCCTCCACCCACTTCTGACTTCTGCCTTCCATCTCCACCACTGTTCTCCTTATGTGCTTGCGTCTGGCTGATCAGCTGATGTGAACGACATCCCCTTTTGGTCCGTCTCGCCACTGAAGCCACATGGTTCTGCTCATTCCATCCCTGTGATGTCCCTTCCATTCTCAAATCTTAGACCACCATGAATTTCCTTGCTTTCTTCATACTGCCTTGTCTCTCTGGTATGGATGTAATCACCATTTGCAGGTAGCCTCTACACAGAGAAGAGGGTTCATAGTTCATTACAACTTTCCCATCCACATGTGGCCAGGGCCATCTAATGCCACAGCCATGGAGGGCACAGCTAGGCTATTAGCAGCTGCGCACAGGATACTTAAAAGGTTTGACAACACAGGTTCTCAGAAAAAGCGCTGATGCCCCAGGGGCACAGGACAAGTCCCTCCCTGTGCTGGTTGGTTTTCTGTCAACTTGACAGAAGCTAGATTTTTTTTGGAAAAGAAATCTTTTTTTTTGTTTGTTTTTCAAGACAGGGTTTCTCTGTGTAGCAGTGTAACAGCTCTCGCTGTCCTGGACTTACTTTGTAGACCAGGCTGGCCTTGAACTCACAGAGATCCGTCTGCCTCTGCCTCCCAAGTGCTGGGATTAAAGGCGAGCACCACCACCGCCCGGCCAGGAAAAGAAATCTTTTTTTTTTTTTTTAACATTTATTTATTTATTTATTCATCATGTATACAGTATTTGCTCTATATATATGCCCGGGCAGCAGATCTCAATGTAGATGGCTGTGAGCCACCATGTGGTTGCTGGGAATTGAACTCAGGACCTTTGGAAGAACACCCAGTGCTCTTAACCTCTGAGCCACCTCTCCAGCCCCATGGAAAAGAAATCTTAATTGAGAAAATGTTTCCATTAGATTGGCCTGTAGTCAAGTCTGTGGGGCATTTTCTTGATTAGTGACTAATTTGGGATGGCCCAGCCCACTAGGCAGGTGATCCTAGAAGGTATAATTAAGTAGGGTGAGGCCAGGCATGATGGCATATGTCTTTAGTCCCAACACTCAGAAGACAGAGGCAGGTGATCTCTGAGTTCAAGGTCAGGCTGGTCTACACAGTTCCAAACCAGTCAGGACTTCAGAATGAGATCCTGTCTCAAAAACAAACAAACAAACAAAAAAAAAACAGAACAAAACAAAACAAATACCCCCAAAACCCTGAAACAAAACAACAACCCTCCCCCCCCCAAAAAAAAAAAAAAGAAGAAAAAAGAAAGTAAGCAGGCTGAGCAAGCAATGAGGAGCAAGCAGTAGGCAGCACTCCTCCATGGCTTCTGCTTCAGTTCCTGCCTCCAGGTTCCTGCCTTGAGCTCCAGCCCTCAGAGACAGACTATAACCCATAAGCCTAAATAAACCCTTTCCTCCCCCAACTGCTTTTAGTCATGGTGTTTATTATAGCAACAAGGAGCAAACTAAGACACCCACCATAGCCTTCAGGCAGCTCTGGTGACTGGTGGCCATGTGGTCGGTTCTGGGGTGTCTGTAGGGACCCTCGAACCTCAGGATTTCGGAGTCTCTGCACCTGCAGTCTCTGATCTTGGCTTGGAGACTCCACAAACCTGCAGTTCCCACCGCCTGCTGCTGCACCAGTACCATCTGTATATGGGGCAGGTTCCTCCATGAGGCAGCTGAGTGGCCTTCCAGGGCCAGAGTCTTCATACACCGTTCTGGAAAAGAGAGGGCAGAGCAGGCATGGACTCATGGGAGGGTCACAGGACACACACTCAAAGGCCACACACATTTGTTCTACATCCCTGTAACGAGTGACAGTGTTCACAATGCTACGTTTCATGACATTCAGAGTGTCTAGGGAGAGAGAAAGGCTCTCATGAGGCACAGGAGGTCAGAGGGAGTCATGATGTAGAGTGTTAACAGATCCACCCAAGGATGCAGCTAAATGATGGGGGAGGTGGAGCAGGTGCTCCTGACATTTCAGTTTTCTTGATTTTTATCCAAACATTCCATTTTCTTTGTTATTTTACTTGAGGATGGAATTCTTAGTTACATAAAATACTATAACTCTAAGTTCTTTTACAACATTCTTTCCCTGCCCGCTCAACCAGTTTCAAAAACAATTTGCCTTAATGAGTCACTTCCTCTTATGATCAAATACTTAAAAAAAAAAAAAACAAAACAACTTCATATTGAAAATTTTCAATACATGAACAACATGAAAGACCAGAACAATGGGCCTCTACCTGAAAGCAGCAGCCAGTTACAGAGAGTGTCGACAGGCTATTCTCCACTCCTCCCCACCAGTGGGTTGTCAGTCCAATCCCTTCATTTTACCATTCTACCCATACACACTTTAGCATGAACTCCATTTTTTTAAGGCAATGACTTCTCTATTATTACAGCTCAACAAAAACGAACACATTCCAATGTTCAAATTTCTCTAATTGCCTTATAAATCATGATTACAACATAGTCCAGGGCCTGGGGTGATGGCTCAGCTGGTAGAGCACTTACTGTGCAAGCAGCGAGGACTTTTCTCAAAGCCCAGCTAGTGTGGTAGCGTATGCTTGTAATCTCAGCACTGGGGAGAAGACAGGTGTGTCCCTGGGGCTCACTGGTTGGCCAGTCCAGGCTAACTGGTGAGTCCCAAGTCAATGAAAGACCCTTTCTCAAAAGCCAAGGTGGATGACTCCTACAAAATAACATCCAGGTTAACCCATACAAATACCAGTTGTTTCTTGGGCTTCTTCTCCTTTTCCTTCTCCTCCATTCCTTTTTTTTTACTTTTTTTTTTTTCTGTTTATGGCTCAGGCCCACCTAGAACTTGGGGTCCTCCAGCTTTTGTCCTCTTCGTGTTGAGATTACAAGCATATTCCATCATGCCCAGCTAAACTTTCACCTCTAGCTAGGAGGCTCCCTGAGTTGGTTTCTGAGCCTTTGGGGTACAATCCCCATGCTAGTTACACCTTCTTTTATAAACTAGTAGCCTGGAGCACATTTTTACCTTACATAGTAGTATGTGGTTTGATGCTTCTTTCTATAGGAAAAGAGAACATGGCTGGCACCATGGTAGGCATACATACCCTTCATTTTCTAGCAGGCCTCTGCAGTCCACCACCGACCCTCCACTGCCTATTCTGTCTCGGGTCTGTAAACTGACTACAACACAAAAGAAGAGCTTGTGTTAAAACCCAGGGCTGCTCTGCACCCCTGGAGCACAGTGAGCCATGGAGATTCTGTTACGTATGTCCAGTATCATAAAACGGAAGTGAGCCGCCCCGCTCCATGCTTTCAGGCCAACAGCTGTGCATGCCACATGCCATCTGAACAGTCCTCGACAACAGAGAGCAGAACGGGTGCTGAGTTTCTCATGCCCCACCCCCTTAAAGCTATAGAATACAATACAATATTTAATTCCATTATATTATTCCATCTTAAGAAAACTTGATTTATGTTTAGTGAAGGTACAGATCAACACCTTCAATCTAAAAACAAAAAACCATTTATGTTCTGGCCTCACTGGGGCAGACAAGAAAGACACTTCACTCTTATGTTTTCAGTTGTTTGGTTTCTGCCCTGACACATCCCTCCACAAGGGGAAGAACAAATTCCAAGTTGGAGTGCAGTGTGTGAGAACTTTATCCTTAAGTTGCTTCCAGGGCGGAAGCACGGCTTGCTGTCTTGGGACCTGAGGCATCTGGAATCACAGTGACTCAGCCTAGCTGCTGCTCCACAGACTCCATGAAGTACACCCAGTCAACATGTGCTTTCCCCTAAAATACTGCCAAGAACAGGGTGGGCAAGTGGACGGGAGACTCAGAGAGGTCACTCCATTGGAATTCCTACAGTCAACACTGTAAGTACATTTTAATCTTTCTCTCCACACAGTGAAATCCTCTGACTATAAATCACATTACATAGAATTTGTCATACACTATCTTTGCTTTTGCCATACAGGATGGGGCTTCCCAGAGAAGCCACATATTGCAGCTCTTGCATAGGTGGCCATCCCAAGTAAACCCTTCAACATGTGGCCTCAGCTCTTACTACCCTTGGACAGTATAACAGCCAACTGTCCATTCTCGAAGTGAATAGCATAATGGTTATAAATCAGAACCTCCCATCTCAACTGAGTTACACTAACTCAGTTCCAATGACAGGATGAAGGGAACCAGAGAGAAGAACGAAAACCACACAAGAGAAAGGCTTAGTACTGGAGAGATGGCCCAATGTAGTCTGCCCTAGAAGCCTGTCCCCCATCAGTACTGGGAGCAGGACAGTGGCTTCCATCAAAGCTCCCTTTATGCAGATGAGAAAATTCTTACCCACTATTTGGCCACGAACCGCATCAGTATCTGAGGGATTTAGTTTGCATAGATCCAAACGCTGGTCTGCAAACAAACAATTCAAAACTTAACCTAAGGAACGTTAACTAGCGAGGAAGGCAGGAGTTCTGTATTTGGCATTCAAAACAACAAAAAAGATGCCTCCTAAGGTTTTGGCAGCTGCACTGAGAGGTGGAAGAGCGTTTGGTTCTTACAGCCTGTATCTTTCAATCTGCTGATGGCATTGGAGAGCAGTCGGACACAGCCCAGGAAGCCAGCCCCTTGCTTCTTGTGGATCTTCTTGTGGTTCCACACACTGATGGTTATAGAGTCAGTTTTCCCAACATACCTGCAAGAGCACACGAATTTGTTCAGGTACACTTCTGAACTATGACACCTTATCTACATGCATCTGGCTGACTCAGAACCCTTGTGGTGGGGGAAGAGCTGACTGTATCTCACAAGGGAATGGAAAGACTCCAACCAGATACATAAGCAGTGAGTGTAGGTTAAGTTGCAATAAGTGTTTTTAAATGTTTTTCCTTTATTCATTTATTTATTGTCCTAGGGATTGAACCAAGGGCCTTCCACAGGCCAAAGCAAGCACTCTACCACTTAGCCATGCCTCTGACCCCTCACTGGCAAGGGTTCTACCTGAGGTAAAGAACACTAGGCACATGTTCTACCTGAGCAACATGCCCAATCCAATCCCACCTTGGCTTAAAACAAAACAAAAAAAATTTTATTTTGAGATGCAATCTAAGTTGCCCATGCTACTGCTGTGAAACAATTTCCTTGTAATTGAAATATATTTTTTCACCAGAAGATTTACTGAGACTCAGGAAATTCTAAAGGAATCTCATTAAAACACAGGAAGTAAGTAAGCAACTCACAAGTCTCAGGAAGTCCTGAAACTTACCAGATCCACAAGGTCCCTCCCTCCCTCCTAGGGTTATATGGTAAGGATGGCTGGAGAGGAGAGTCCTGCAGAGAATAGGGCCCAGCTTCCAGAGGGCATCACTGGTGCTGGGGTAAGCTTTCAAAACTTCCCTCTAAGTCACCCATCAGCTACCGTTCTGTAAGTAACCTCAGTATGCTCATCAATTCACCAAGCTGGACTGTGCTGGAGTCTTTACCTTGGTCTATTATGTGTTCACATCTTCCCACATAATAGCAAGATTGAACTGGCTCTGTAAACCAGGCAGGCCTTCAACTCCTGGCAATGCTCCTGCCTCAGTCTTTCAAAGTGCCAGGACTATTGGCCTGTACCACCAGGCCCAGCGTGTGATAAGGTCTTATAAAGAGGTTGACTATGCTCTAGCACTACTGGAAGGCAGTGAACCAAGCTTGACAGAGACCAAAAAAACTCCTTATAATTCCATGGTCCATCTAAAATACACAAAGGTACATGAACCAAGATAATAACTCTACTCAATCCTATGGGACATCCACAGAGAGAATTACCAAGTCAAATATAACATTCCAAGGCATGTGAAGAAAATCACAAAATGCAATTGCTAATAAAAACCACACCCACACTTGCACACACAGTTTAATTTGTGTTAATAATCATTATACACGGACATGGGTCCATATAAAAATATGATACTAAATTTGGAATGAATATACAAAACTGGAGAGGGGTTGCTGAGAGAACATCAGTACCAAAACAACAACAAAAAAACCTACAAAACAAAAAAAAACCACCCCCCTCCAAAAAAAACCCATACCGTTTCACTGAAAAAAAAAAAAAAAAAAAAAAAAGGTAGCACACTAGGGCATGACTCATAGTTCTTTTTTGTTTGTGTTTCTGCTAAAAAACGACAAGGGGTTGAAATGTCCAAGATTACAGCATCACTCTGTCAAGAGCCAAATCATGAAAGCCCATAAGAATAAATCCCAAGAACATCAGAGGCTATTAACTGAAGGATCGGCAATATGGATTCGCTTGGCTATCCCTTTGGTTATCAGTAAAAAGTCAGCCATCTTTTTTCTTTCTTTAAGTATGTCTCTTCAAAACTTGACGCCTGATTTCCTGCAGGCCCAGAGCCTTATGGGAGGTTTGACTCACAAGTCATAGTGCTGGTTCCACTTTGGGTCCAAGGTGTTCTTCACAGTGTCGGTCGAGTGGCACTGCCCAGAGCCATCCACGACAATCTTGGCGAAGGGGTCAGGGAGTCCTGGGAGAGAGAGAACGGACATACCCAGATGAGGTGACAGTCTATCTGGTGACACAGTGGCATCCTACATTCTGAAAGACTGGCAAGATCACCCACCCCCTTGGGACAAAGGCACTGCACCTGTCATTCCCTCCTCACTAGTCTCTTTAGCAAAGACAGTTCTAAGACACGTGGCACACTTTCACACTTGGATTATCTGAAAAGCCTGACAACAGGCTCAAATTCAAATGTCCATCTCTGGTGAGTTTACGTTTTAAAAATTGCTTTTATTTATGTGTATGCATGTGTGTGGGGGTACTGCAAAGGCTAGAAATGTCAGACCTCCTGGAGCTAGGGTGGTGAGTGCAGGGGGTGAGCTGCTGAGGAGGGTGCTAGGACACACATACGCTCCAAACCATATGTCTCTCCAGCCAGCCCCATCTCTGATATCATTAAAGAGGCTAACTAAATGGAAGAACAGGATCTATGAAGTAAATTTCTAAATAGTCACAGTCCCCAGGAAACTTGTTCACGATCTCTTGCCTGTGTTTCCCCAATTCTTAGCATATGAATCTGACAGGTTTCTGATAGCAGACAAGTAGCAGGCAAGGCAGGAGGTTTTGGAAAGGGACTGGGCTGTGAGCCACCACTTTGGAGTTTCTTGGCCACTTGGATAAATAAAGCCTTTGAGTCTAGTAAGTCTCTTCATTCTGAAAGTGTGGATGATGCCCTGAGCGCTGAGTCCCTGGGAAGTGGGAGTTTTCAGGGCTGCAGGCACTGACTTCACTGAAGGTGAGGCATACTCAGGGGCACAGCTCTCACTATGTTATAGTTCCTCCCATTACAGACATTTCAAAATGAGATTTAATTTGCAAAACTGGGTTGGCAATTCTAAGTCAAGCCACTTACATCATAAATGCCTCATTTGTGTCTGAACAGAGAATACTACCCCACTCAGCAGAGAAGAAGGTCCTACCAGCTACCAGGTCAGGAAGCAGGGGACACATGGCTGGGATGGAGGATGAGACCGATGCTGTGTGCAGCTGGAAGATGTCTGTCAAGCTCTGGACATCTAGACTCTTAGAAGACTAAACCCACTGTTTAAAAAATTGTTTTAAATGTCAGGGGCCAAAAAGATCTAAATCCAATCCCTGGTGTCAAGGAAAGAACTGACTCCTGCAAGTTGTCTTCTGACCTCCACATGCATACTATGGGAAACATACATACATACACACAAATTAATTTTCAGAAGTACATAAATTGCATTATATAAGAGCAAAGAGAGGTTATACTTACTGAAGAAGTCTTTCTTTGCAAGGTTCTTGGCACATAATACTGAAAACAAACAAGCACTGGGGTTAACACTGAGAGAGCAGACTTCCATCACACTTAGTGTTTGCAATGGGAGGGGAAAAAAATCACAGAAGTCAATGTGCCAGTGATCTCTCAAGCTTAGTGTCACATCATTAGACAAACATCTCTAGCAACTATTTAAAAAGTATCTTTCCTCAAGCTGGGGAATCAACAAATTTAAACACTGTAATTTAAGCTTAAAACATTAAATGCACAAACACAGATGGAATTACTGGTATGTTTTAAAGCTACATAAACATCAAGTTTAAAAAAGAGCTGGTACATTTACCTTTACAGAGTTGCTAACAACAAAGGGAGCTATGTATTCTGGGTATTCTGATAAATAACTGAGCTACACCCAAGCTTGTACTTTTGCAAACATAAACTTTGGTACATTGCAGACTAGAAAACAGAATAGGATAGTAGAAAATACTGAGCTATTAACAGAATGTTGTGGGAAAAAGTAATAGGTTTCACGTTCAGAAGGTTCATGTATACGAGCTAGGCAGTGGTGGAGCACACCTTTAATCCCAGTACTCTGGAGGCAGAGGCAGGGGGAATCTCTGAGTTTGAGGACAGCCTGTTTTACACAGTGAGTTCCAGGGCAGCCAGGGCTACACAGAACAACCGTGTCTCAAAAAAAAAAAAAAAAAAAAAGAGGAAAGAGGGGGAGGAGGAAGAGGAGGATAAAGAGGAGGAGGAGGAGGCTGTATAGAGCTGGCAAGAAGGCTCAATGGGCAAAGGTGCCTCCCACCAAGCCTGACGACCTCAGTTCAATCCCCAGGACCCACAGGCGGAAGGAGAGCCCAGACTCCTGCAAGTTGTTGTGTGGGCTCCCCTTGCACCATCCCCTACATAAATAAATAAATGTAGTAGCTTTTTAAAGAAGGTAGAACAGTGTTGGTAGACAGCAAGAATGTATCGTCAGCCGGGCGGTGGTGGCGCACGCCTTTAATCCCAGCACTTGGGAGGCAGAGGCAGGTGGATCTTTGCGAGTTCGAGGCCAGCCTGGTCTACAAAGTGAGTCCAGGACAGCCAGGGCTACACAGAGAAACCCTGTCTCGAAAAACCAAAAAAAAAAAAAAAAAAAGAATGTATCGTCATCTTAGGAGTGAGGGGCTCACATCTGTAATCACAGCCATCGTGAAGCTGAGGTAGGAGGACTGTGAGTTCAATCTGGGCTAGTTAATGACTTCCATGCCGCCTGTGCTACATGGCCAGGCCCTGCCTCAGACAGACAGACATATGGATGGGTAAGTGAATAGATGACCAGCTGCCACATGGCAGGAACACTTCCCTGTTGTCCTGTTTCACAAATCGTGCTGGTTTTCAAGGATATCTTTTTTTTTTTTTTTTTAGGTTTTTCGAGACAGGGTTTCTCTGTGTAGCCCTGGCTGTCCTGGAACTCACTCTGTAGACCAGACTGGCCTTGAACTCACAGAGATCCACCTGCCTCTGCCTCCCCAGTGCTGGGATTAAAGGCATGCGCCACCTCACCCAGCCAAGAATACAATGTTTTATGTTCATACTGTATTGCATACTTTTTCACTTCATTCTTAAGAAACAGCTGTAGGGACATCATCCACACATCACACAATTCCCCCATTTAGACACCATTTAACCCAATGGTTTCCTCTTGCACTCATGGGAATAACAGCTATCACCATAATCAATTTTCAAACGTTTTTATTGTCCCCAAAGAAGTGCTGTCCCATTAGCAGACACCTCTGTCACCTCAAATTCTCTGGCCTGAGGCAACAACTGGTCTATTTCTTGGCTCTGGTAATTTGCCTAATATGGAACATTTCTGATGACTGGAATCATAGGCTATACGGTAGCTGAAGGCTGGTACTGTGTTAACTTACTAGGGAGACAAGAACAAACGCACACTCACCCCACACAGAAAGCCCTGGGCTTGATGCCAGTACTACATAAACTAGGTGCACATGTGTACTGCCGTAATTCAGCACTTGGGAGGCAAAGGTATGAGGATCAGGAGGTGATGGTCATCCTTAACTACAAGGCCAGCTGTGAAGAGTTCAAGGCCAGCCTGGGTTACTTAAGCTCATGACAGTAAATAAATATGCTATGCTGGCTTCCCATTCCAAACTCTGAACCTAGCATACTTTGACCTCTGTCCCCACATTACTCCCCAAGGCTGGGCCCCAGTTTTCTGAGGCACTGGAGCCGGATGACTCCTGAGTGGGGTAATTCTGATCTCACTTTTCACAAGTAAGAACCATCATTCATATTTACAAAGCTACTGATGCTTTCATTTAGAGCTCATTCCAGTGGAATTTGGTTACATCATAAAATGGAGAATGTCTTAATGATGTTAGTATCAAGAAAACCTCACCTCAGTTTACAGGTCATTGAGGGTCGTTGAGTCTACTTTAAATAGATAATTTCTCCTAAAATAATGGCTGCCAACTTGCAATCTCTGGCCTCTCCTGATCCTTCTGCCTCTACAGGAGGGATACAAGATAAAGGAAGCTCATTCTTCCTAAAGTGCAAAATGCTGCTGCACATAAATCAGCTCCTTTACCACAGTGCCACTATGTTGCCCTAGCTGGCCTGGAACTTGTTATGTAGACCAGGCTAGCCTCCAACTCACCCCTTGCCTCCCCTACCAAGTGTTGGGATTAAATGTGTTCACCACCACACCTGGCTCTGCCCTTTGTTTTTAAACGAATCCACTTATGCAGTAATTACATGTGAGGCCCTGGGGACACAGCAATGAGTAAAAGATATTTACTTGAGCTGGGGTTGGGACTCAGCTGGTGGAGTGCTTGCCTTGCATGCACGAAGTCATGGGTTTGATTGATCCATAGCACTTTATGAGCCCTGTCTGGTGGTCTGGGCCTGAATGCCAGCACCAGGAGATAGAGGCAGAGGGAATGGGAGTTCAAGGTCATCCTTAGCTATGTAATGAGACAGAGGCCAGCCCGGGCTACCTGAGAACTGGTATTGTTTAAAAAGTAAAAAATAAAGACAAAGAAAAGGAGAGAAATTTATGGAAAACTCAGCTTATTTGCTGCCATTTCAGCTCTTTGATTAAGTTTTCATGGAGAGGGCTGGAGAGATGGCTCAGCGGTTAAGAGCACTGGCTGCTCTTCCAGAGGTCATGAGTTCAATTCCCAGCAACCACATGGTGGCTCACAATCATCCATGATGAAATCTGGTGCCCTCTTCTGGCCTGCAGATATACCTGCAGACAGAACACTGTATATATAATAAATAAATCTTTTTTAAAAAAAAAAAGTTTTCATGGAGAGTGGGTCTTGGTAGTCCAAGCTAGACTTGAACCCATTATATAGCTGGGGACAACTCTGGACTCTAGATCCTCCTGTTTCCACCTCCCCAGTCCTGAGAATACTATCCCTTGTTCCTATTCTTACTTGTTCACTACTCCTGAACCACCAGGCGAGGCTTACCTCAGGCTCTGAAGTGGCCCTTGACCTTGGTCAAGTCCCCTCACCTGCAACCCATTGTTTTCCAAGCACATTCCACTGCTCTCCCAAGCTGTGGCCCCAGTAAGAGTAATCACACCGCATTCCCTGAGCATTAAAATTGGGAGAGAGGCATTTTGCTCACAAAATGGTTATTTCACAACATCAGAAGTTGAGAGCTTTATTTTGGCCCAAGGAAGGCTCAAACTTGTGTGTCTGACTAGTTTCCTATTCTCAGTTTCTAGGAACTGGTGCTGTAACTTTAAATTTTGTTTTGGGAATTAAGTCTTACTACATAGCTCACACTGGCCTCAAACTCAAGGCAGCAATCCTCTTGCCTCAACCTCCTAACCACTGGAATTACAGGCACTGTGATGTTTGTATGTCTACTGCATTCTTCTTAACTTCTCTCTGTTTCTCTTAAATATCCAAATTCACCATCTTTCTTCTCTGTCTCCTCAATTTGATTTGCTCTGTGTGTATATGTTCATATGTACTGGGTGTGCACATGTGTGTAGGTGCACTTGCAGAGGCCAGAGACTAGTGTCAGTGTTTTCTTCAATTTCTTACTAAATTTTAAATTATTTATTTATCAATGTGTATTGTGTGTATTTGTATATGGGTGTACAAGCCACAGGAAGTGCATGAAGGTTAGAGAAAAACCCTGTGGAGTTAGTCCCTCCTTCCACCCTTCTGTGAGATGCTGGAATCAAAATCAGGTCATCTGAACTTACAAGAAAGTAATGCGTTTACCAGTCAAGCTATCTCATTGGGCCCCTGGCTTTTTGTTTTTGTTTTTCCAAGAAAGGGTTTTTCTGTGTAACAGAGCCCTGGCTGTCCTGGACTCACTTTGTAGACCAGGTTGGCCTTGAACTCAGGGATCTGCCTGCCTCTGCCTCCAGGGTGCTAGAATTATAGGAGCACACCACCACGCCCAGCTTGCCTCTTAGTTTTTGTTTGTTTGTTTATTGGGTTTTTGACAGGATTTCTCACTGTATATACAGCCCAGTATTTTGGCTAGACTAGCTAACAGGAACCCAGAGATCTGCCAACATGTTTCCACAAAATTACATGTGTGTACCACTGCACCAAGCTTTTCATGTGGATCACCAGGTAGTCTCACAATGTAGCTCAGTCTGGCCTGGAGCTACGTAACCAGACTCATCATGAACTTGTCATCCTCCTGCCTCAGCCTCCAGGTGCTAAGATTACAGATGTGCATCACCATGCCTGGCCACAGGTCCATCCTTTGAAATACCACTTCTATGTGCATCGATTCGAGAGACTAGAACTCTGTATTATGTTACACTGCATGACAGACTTCTCCCTGTGTTCTGAGATTTCCCATTCCCTCATGTCACACATCTTTCCCACTGTGCCTTAGTCTCTATTTCCACCTCAGAATTGAGTTTGGCTACTCACATCAGTTGCCTGGCACTTCCCCCATGAAGCCTCACTGAGACCATGGTCTCCACAGCATCCCTCAGGTAGCACTTTTACCAATAAGCACAGACAGACAATGGTACGCATGGTTTAAACGAACCTTAAGGGATGCTCTCTAAGGATTGCTAGGATGCTGAATTCTAAGAAAACTCATAATTGAGCTACATGGTTTCTAAATTTTACTTTTTGCCATACTGATGATGGAACCCAAGGCCTTGTGCATGGCAGACAAACTTTCTACCTCTGAGTCACCCTCCCCAAAACCCCTCACTGGGGGATTCTAGGCAGAGGCTCTACCACTGAGCCACATCCCAGCCCCTCACTAGGGGATTCTAGGTACAGGCTCTACCACTGAGCCACACCCCAGCCCCTCACTGGGGGATTCTAGGCAGGGGCTCTACCACTGAGCCACACCCCAGCCCCTCACTGGGGGATTCTAGGCAGAGGCTCTACCACTGAGCCACACCCCAGCCCCTCACTGGGGGATTTTAGGCAGGTGCTCTACCACTGAGCCACACCCCAGCCCCTCACTGGAGGATTCTAAGCAGGCACACTATTGCTGAGCTATACACCAGCCCCTAAATGTTGCCTTTTAAATCTCCTACATTTAGCCCCCTGAAACAAGATAGTCCCTCTCTGGGAAAAGAACTTGGCTCAAAGGACATAGTTCCTGTTTTTCTTTCATTTCTTCTCAAGTACTTACTGTACTCCCGTAGCTTTGGAAGATAAGAAACCAGTCTCACTTTGAGCCTGTATCAATAGAACAATTTCCATCCATGGTGGTTTGAATGAGAATGGCCCTTATAGGCTCATATATTTGAATGATTGGTCTACAGTTGGTTGAATTGTTTGGGAAAGATTGGGTGTGTTACTGGGGGTGGGCTTTGAGGTTTCAAAAGCCCAAGACATTTTCAGTTAGCTCTCTCTCTCTCTTCTCTGTCTCTCTCTCTCTGTCTCTCTCTCTCTGTCTCTCTCTCTCTCTCTCTTCTCTCTCTCTCCCCCCTCTCTCCCTCTCTGTGTGTGTGTATGTGTGTTTCTCTCTTTGTCTCCCTCCCTCCCTGTGCTACATGTTTGTGGATCAGATGTAAACTCTCAGCTACTTTCCCTGAGCCATACATGCCTCCTTTCTGCCATGATGTTCACAGACACTAACCCCTTGAAATCATGAGCCCTGAATTAAACACTTTCTTTTTATAAGTTGCCTTGGTTGTGGTATTTTGTCACAGCAATAGAAAAGACACCATCCGAGGTCCCGTCTTTCTCTCCCACTGAGTTTCAACAGATGTTTCTCGACTGTAGTCAACAAAGTCAGGGCATTTATGGCAAAAATTGATTTCCTTGGCTTGGACTAAAGGAAGACTTGTGTTTTATCAGTGAAAGTTTTAACTAAATAATATAATCAAAAAGTATTATGAGAAGAGTTAGCTATTAAATGTTGTCTCCATGTAATTTGTTTATTTCTCCTTTCCAATATCACTATCTCAAAAGGCCAGTGCTTATTAATCCCAAGAACACATCCCCCAATCGTTAGTTGTCTCCCATCTCCTAAAATACTCAGGGTAATTCTACAACCAGGAACTAATGAACAGTTTGCAAAGCAGGTGCTTCCAACACCACCCCGGGGAACAGACTGTTGTCCAGACAACCATCTGACCCATCCATGCCCGCGCCAGAAGTACTCAATGAAGTCTATCAATGGAATGTGCTGGGCTGTTAGCACATCCTGTTATGTGAGAACTTAAAAATACAAACTACTTCCCCTCAGTGGAGCTAGTCACAACAGTTAACACCCATTAGCTGCCCACAGGGTGAGCAGGCCCTGCCCATAGTAACACATCTACCCACCAGCATGGTTCCATGAGATGGTTACTACTCTACCGTTATTTAACTGATCACAGACAATGAAGGCTTAAGAGACAAAACAGCTCAGGCTTGGGATGTATCTGCAGGAATGGTTGTCCAGCATACACGAAGTCCTGTGTTTCACAGTATCACATAAGCCAGGCATGATGGTGCATGCCTGAAATGCCAGCACTTGGGAGGGGGAGGCAGAAGGGTTAGAAGTTCAAGGTCTATGTCCTGGCTCTGTAGTGAGTTGAAAGCTAGCCTAGGCAGTGTGAAACCTTGGTAGATGAGAGAAAGAGAGAGGGCAAGAGTGGGCCCTCCCTTAAACAGCTTAATAAGCCACAGTTAGGAAGGGCTGTGGGTTCTGAAGAGCAACGTAGTTTTACATTTAACCAACAAGTTACTGATGGTGGACCACGCACCAAGGTCTGATGGGAGCTCTGAGGACATTGGCGCAAACACATACAAAGGCTGCTTGTCCTTGCCAGACCCTAAGGGCCTGACTTTTAAGCAAAGTAAACTCAGATTACTCTTGATTTTTTGTTTTTGTTTTGTTTTTTACTTTTTACAATTGCTTACAACTGATTTCTCAGGCCTGGTCTGGCCTCTTAAGGTTGTATAGTATAAAAGAAAATCCTCTAGAACAGCAAAGAGCTTTAACCACCAGCTGTCTCTCATTAGGCAGAATGGTTCTGATCATCACCCTAGAAGATAATTCCACCCCCTGGGTCTATCCCAGTGTTATCAGGGAAAAGATTCTCTCTTGAATCTAAACCTCCAGACCTTACTCTTGTGGTTTTGTTTTTAAACAATGTCTCTCATTATGCAGCCCAGGCTGGCCTACAACTTGAAGCCCACAGCCCTCAGAGTGTTAGGAATTCAGGCGCGCGCACCACCACACCTGGCTCCCAACGCCTGTCAATGCCTCTAAGACATGTCTTTCATTTGATGAGGTTGATTTCAATGCTGAGAGTAAAGAAGGCGGCTGGGTGATTTCACTGATAGAGGTTAAAAGAAATTAGTCTCTAATTCCATCAACAGGCCAGACGGTAGTGGGAGGAGGGAGAAGCCCTAGTAAATAACAGGGAGAAAGCCACTGTCAGGAGTCTCTCTTTTGGATGCTGTCCTATCTCACCAGTCCAAGTATTACATTAATAAATTCACATGTAGAAGGCCAACAGGACTGTATCTAGAGAGGGACCAGGCTCAGCAAGGCGACATACCATAAAAGTCCCCCAAATTCATCATCTTCTAGAAGAAGTTTCTCTAACCTTTCTTTGCTGCATAGGTTTTGGAACACCCAAGCACTCAGGGCTATCTTGTAAACTGCATAATTATTTAGCTAGTCATCATTGAAACCACAGTATAAGTCACAGTAGATAAGAAAACAGTAGCTCAGAGATCAATGCCACAGCTCAAGGTGATCAAGTGGAGCCGATGACTGATCTGGGGCCGTGGCTCAGCAGGTAAAGTTTGAGGGACAAGAATTTGATCCCCAGGACCTACCAGGTGAAAGGAGAAAACCCACTCCTGCTGTTGTCCTCTGACACCCACAAGCACAGTGTGGCATCTGGTACCCCTCCCCTCCAAAAGTAAAAGCATATTAAAAAACTCTTTTAACTGATCTACTCTATGAGCAAAAGCCACAATAGGTCACTGAAGTCTGCTGCCGCACTAAACAATGTACATTTAGAATGGGACAATGTGTCACAATGTTAAAATGATCAAATCACTTCGGCCAAAGACAGAATGAGAAGATCCTTCAAAAGTCTCTTCTCTTAGCTGATTATGAGCCATCAAGTCTATCCTGTGGTAGTCAATGGAAATGCATGTATGAAGTACACATATATCACAGTTTGCAGTATCATTTGAGGGTCATAATACAACAAGGAACAAAGCCTGGGAACCACTGAGAAGCGCCTTGGTGCACAATGCATACAAAAGGAGCCGGGCATGGCTATAAATGTTTGTAAGTCCAGTTACTGGTGAGGCTGAGGTGGGATGGGAGGTTCATTTAGGCACAGGAGTTAAAGGCCAGCCTGGGCAACACAGTAAGATAGTATCTCAGAGAGAGAGAGAGAGAGAGAGAGAGAGAGAGAGAGAGAGAGAGATGGGCATGGTGGTGCACACCTTCAATCCCAGCACTGGGGAGGCAGAGACAGGTGGATCTCTGTGTGTTCAAGGCCAGCCTGGTCTACAGAGTGAGTCCAGGACAGCCAGGTTGTTACATGGAGAAACCCTGTTTCGAAAAACCTAATGAGATCAATGGGCTGGAAAGATGGCTGGGCAGTTAGAATCTACTGCTCTTCCAGAGTACCTGGGTCCAATTCCCCACTCCCTCTCTGCGCCTCTGTAGGACACATGGTACACAGGCATATGTGGAGGCCAAATACTCATACACATCAAATAATAAAATTTAAAAAAAAATTGTTTTAAAGGGAGATCCGCCAGGCTGGTAGAAGAATAACAGCTCATAAGTGCCAGCTTGGAACATTCTACACAATGAAATAGGGCAATACTAAGCTTTAACCAAAACAGAACCATCAGCGTCCATGAGGCAGTCATACTGATATGACTAAATGAGGCAAGAAAGTAATAAGGGGGAAGGAAGACATCCCAAGTATACAGAGGTACCCCAAATCAATGAGACTGACTCCATCCTCAGGGCATGCAGAACTGCCCACTGCCAAGCAGTGCCAGGTGTGGCAGGAGCAGAGCAGAAGGTCTTTACAAGAAGAAGTAAAATCTCTGAAAGAATACAAAGAATCTTCAATTTCAGGAATGAAAGCAATGGAGAATACCATTGGAGACCTCCAAGCCAACTCAGCCAAATATGGGTGGGAAAGAGACAAGGCTATGAAAGATCTGAATGAATGGCAGACAAAGTCATTTAAATTGGAGCAGGAAATGTATAAAATGTCTAAAACCTTTCAAGACTTGAAATTGGAAATGGAAGCAATAAAGAGATCACAAGCAGAAACAGTACTGGAGGTGGAAAACCAAGGGAAGAGAACAGGAACTACAGACATGAGTATCAAAAATAGGATACAAGAGATAGAAGACAGGATCTCAGGTATGGAAGATTCAATTGAAGAAATCAGTACAACAACCAAAGAAAATGAGAAAGCTAAAAAAGCTCTCACCCACAACATTCAAGAAATCAAGGACTCAATGAAAAGACAAAACCTAAGAATTATAGGCATAGATGAAAGAGAAGACTCCCAACTCCAAGGTCCAGCAAACATCTTCAACAAAATCATAGAGAAAACTCCCCAAACTTAAAGAAAGGGATGTCGATAAAATTCCAAGAGGCGTACAGAACTCCAAACAGAATAGACCAGAAAAGAAATTCCTCCCGCCACATAATAATTGAAAGTCCCAATGTACAGAACAAAGAAAGAATATTAAAAGCCATAAGAGAAAAAGGTCAAGTAACATATAATGGCAGGCCCATCAGAATTACACCAGACTTCTTCTCAGAAGTCCCTCAAGGCCTAAGAGAGCATAGGTGCCTGGCCAGACTACTATATCCAGAGGGGGGATGGAATCAACACCATCAACTGCAGTCAGGTGCTGTCCCATTGTTAGTGCATCATGTGACGTGCTGGATGACAATGGTGCCCCGGAGGGGTCTGTCTCCTACAGTCTCTCAAGTGAGAAAGACTTCTGGCTGAGTAAGTCCACAAAACTGCCAGTTAGTTCCTCTGGAAAAGGTTGAGAGACTGTCCCCACAGAGGAGCCCCAAGCGAAAAAGAGCACTCTGAAAAACCAGGGATATCTGAATACAGCAAGGACCCCAGCCAACAATAATGTATTATATTAATACTGGCTCACTGATTATGATGAGAGAGCTCATGTTCACTGTGAACTGGAAAGCTCCCAGATGTGTGCAGGGGCCTCTATAATCTTCCTAGTAACTTGGAAATACTAAAATACCCTTTAAAAGTCAGTCTGTTGATTTAAACAGACAGATGAACAGGAAAAGATAAAAACCCAACAGGTTGTGTAATATGACCCTGCTCTGGAGGAGAAGCTGCTCCTCTATGCTGGATAATATGTACTCAAGTAAGAGATGATGGAATGAACCCGCAACACTATAAATCTGGCATGGAGGCACACACTTCCAATTCCATCATGATACCGAACAACACGATGGAGGATTGGAAGTTCAAGGTCATCCTTAATGACTTGAGTTTAAGATTGGCCTGGGCTAGGAAAAGCCTGATGACCTGAGTTCAAAACCTGAAACCTCCACATGCATACAACAGTAAGTTCATGAGTACACGTAAACACTCAGTTTTTTTGCTGAGTGAGGTGGAACAAGCCTTTAATCTCAGTACTTCAGGAGGCAGAGGCTGGTAGTTCCAAGTCAGCTAAGGCTACATAGTGAGACCATGTCCTCAAAACAAAAACAAAAACCCACACCTGGTACAAGGACATATACCTATAATCTTAGTAGAATTAAAACTATTGGCAATTCAAGGTTAACTTTAGCTACACAGTAAAATTCAAGGACAGCATGGGCTACACGACGTTGTTAAAAAAAATGTCAGGAACAACATTATAACTTTCTTACTTTGTTTAAGGCTGCAATCTTTAAATTTTCTTCAAAATGACTATATGAAAAACATTCATGAGGAAAATCTTTTCAAGTTAGTAGTGGCTTTGGAGAAGTGAGGGGAGGGCCAGGAGCTGGTGTTCTTGTCGGCTTCTCAGCCAGTTGCCAGTGCTCCCCCAGCTCACCCTATGCAGCCTCTGCTCAGGTAATTAATATGCCATTTATGAGTCTCACCATCAGCCAACTCAAAAGGCTGGCCATGGCACTGCTCCACACTGGTGCATAAATATATCTGAAGAGGACAGAACAACTGAAGAAGGGATGAGGTTCAAGTCAGAAAGAGTAAAAACATACAGAGCACCCAACACTGTCCTCAATATACTTCAATATACACTCTTTCAAAAACTGATACACAAAATAGTTTGCACAGGGCCCTGAGGATGCCCACTGCTTAGTCTGCTAACTGTGCTACCTTTTATCATTTAAAAAGGCAGACAGAGGACTGGAGAGATGGCTCAGCGGTTAAGAGCACTGGGTGTTCTTCCAGAGGACCTGGGTTCAAATCCCAGCACCCACATGGCAGCTCAAAACTGTCTGTAACTCCTGTTCCAAACAATCTGATGAAACACATGTAGTCAAAACACCAGTGTACATAAAATAAAAATAAATTATTTAAAAAAAAAGGCAGACAGAGGCTGAGAATGCATTTGCCTCCTGTACACAGCCCTGGTTTGGCCCCAGCACCAAGAGAGCACAGTGAGGTGTGTGACCATGTTGGCACCCCACGTTCCCACTTCCTATTGAATTGGGGCTCAGATGAGGAAGCAGAGGCTGACATGACAGGCTGCCCAAGTGTGTCATCCACTGCCTCCTCACTGTTTAATAAAGGCAGCAGGACAGAGATCCTCTGTACATTCCCAGAGCTCCATACATTCTTAGCATGCCCACATAGTTATGCGGGCAGGAGAGGTCCAGGGAGGGATGGTGGAGGCACAGGACAGTGGCCTGGGTGAGTGAAGGATAGGGCATCGAGAATACCTCTACATCACATCGCCGCCTCCTTCCACCTCTCATGCACTTGACTGAGAGGCAGGAAATCCCAGCTGCACAGTGAATGCAAAACTAGAAACTGCCAAACTCTCCCACAGAAGTCACGGCATAGAAGAAAAACACCAACTTGATGAGTGGTAATCAACCCGCTCAGGAGCTTTGTAAAGTTCTAGAACTGCTCTTGGATTAAAGGGAAAGGCAATGTGGAACCGAGAGCCAGGAAATACACAATCCTACCTCAAACTGCGGAGGCAAACTGCATTTGTTGGAAAGCAGCAAGGGAGCTGGGGAGGTGGTGCAACCGTCAAATGCTTGCCACAGAACCATAAGGACCAGAGTCCAGAAATCCACAACTGACGTGAATGCTTGGTGGTCAGGGCAGCCAGCTTGTCATTCCCGCCTCAGGAGGCGAAGGACAGAGATCCCTAGAGCGAACTGGCCACATGAGCTAGCTCTAGGTTTGAGCTATAGTGTAAGTCTACAGGCATTTGCACTAGACTCACCTCTGACCTCAGGGGTCCTTCAGGATCCTTAATTGCTTACATCATCATCTCCTGAGGGGGGGGGGGACGACACAGCTGATGGGGGGATAAAAGCTCCCTGCCCACCTCTTCCTCTCTCTCTTGCTCTAACTTCCTTCTGCCTCCCACATCCTTCCTTCTCTCCCTCTTTCTCTATGTTCCAGCTTCTCCCATGGCTCTGCCTCCCTTCCCTGCCCTAAGCTACCTTCCCCTTTACCTTAATAAACCTTATACCAGACCTGTTGCGTAACACGGCGTGATTTCCTTGGGGAATACACTCTGGCAAGGGCCCACCAAGGTGTGCAGACCTGCCGGTGCTGCACCACCTGCCACATTATTGTAACACATAGACCCCAACTCAATGAATAAGGCAGAAGATAGAAGTTAATTCCAGACATCAATCTTTTGCCTCCACATGCCTGTGTACACATATGGATGGGGACACACAACCACACCCAGGCAAACATATGCAAAAACATGCCTACTACACTCATGAAAAAAAATCATCCAGCAAATGCATCAGCAGCAGGGGTGTGTGTGTGTGTGTGTGTGTGTGTGTGTGTGTGTGTGTGTTACAGACTTATAATACCAGCACCCAGGAAACTGAAATAGAATTGTGAGCTTAAGGTCAGTCTAGGGGTGTGTGTGTGTGTGTGTGTGTGTGTTACAGGCTTATAATACCAGCACCCAGGAAACTGAAATAGGAGAATAGTGAGCTTAAGGTCAGTCTAGGCTAAGTTATAAGATACTGTCTCAAACAACCAACCAAAACTAAAAACTGTAAAATGAACTAAAGCTTCTAAGTAAAGAACAAATAAATCCAAATAAAGCCAACAAACAGCCCACACCAGTTAAACACAAAACAACTATAGTAGTATTAACCATCAAACCAGAGACCAGGTCCTGATCTAGAAGGTTTAGGAAGGCAGGTAGCACACTCCTTCTCAGAACTCAGAGCTCAGGACGCAGAGGCAAGCAGATTTCTGAGTTTGAGGCCAGCCTGGTCTATAGAGCCGGTTCTGGGCAGATTTCTGAGTTTGAGGCCAGCCTGGTCTA
>CAJQZJ010032807.1:5264348-5277923 GCA_907164525.1 Lophiomys imhausi
CAGATTTCTGAGTTTGAGGCCAGCCTGGTCTACAGAGCCGGTTCTGGAAAGCCAGCACTACAGCTACCCTCTTTCAATAAAACAAAAGCAAGACTGGGGCTGGCTAGATGGCTCAGCAGGTAAAGATAATCACCAACAAGCCTGTGTGTGTGTCCTGCATCACCTTGGTATCTAGGATCCACATGGTGGAAAGGCAGAATGCACACCTGCATATCATCCTCTGACCTCCACAGGCAGGCCCTGGCACACCTCAACATGCAAAATAAATAAAAACATAACTAAACAAAATTAAAAGAACAAATTTGTGGCAGTAAGCATGAGAAAAAAGAAATAACAAATAACATCTATAAAGACCAAAACCAGGGTCTGTGGAGATGCTCAGTGGTTATGAGAGTGAACCGTTCTTGCAGAGCATCCAAGTTTGGTTCCCAGCACCCAGGACAGGCAGCTCCCAAGCCTCTGGCCTCTCCAGGCATCTACACTAGTGTGTACACACCCACACAGAGACATATATACATCACATGTATATATGTGATGCTTTAAAATCTTTAAAAAGATAAAGACAAGCCAGGTGTGGTGTTGCACGCCTTTAATCCCAGCACTTGGGATGCAGGGGCAGGCAGATCTCTAGTGAGTTCAAAACCAACCTAGTCTACAACAGAGTGAGTTCCAGGACAGCCAGAGTTACACAGAGAAACCTTGTCTCAAAAAAACTAGAAAAGAAAGAATAAAAGCCAAAGAAGAACTTATTCAAACAGTAAGACTTCATGGAGTCATGATGGGGAAGGAGGACAGTGGGAGCCTAGGGAATCAGGTGTGAAGGAAATGCTCTATAATTGACTGTGATGGTGGTTTTAGGATAAACTAAAAACCGCTGACTGGTATACTAAAAGGTGACATTTTATGGCATATAGTATTTATATCTCAATTAAATGGTACCAACCAAGAAAGCACAGTAGTCTTCTGAGTCATGAGACTAGTTCAGCACACTGCTGTGCATTTACCTCAACAGGCCTCTGAGGCCAATGAGGAAGACACTGTTCAATACTGGAGGTTTCTCTGGAACTGTTCAGTTTTTGAGAACAAGTCTTGCTTTGTCCAAGTTCCAGGGACTTGGATCAGACTAAGAGAGCAAAGGAAGATAGACAGATGGATACAAAGAGAGGCTCGGCTTGGGTGAACTGGGTTCTCTGATGGAGGGCTACAGTACCCCAGAAACTGTGTGTGAGTTGGACAGAGGCGAGATTGTTACAAACAGCTAGATGAGGAGGAGCTATTACAGTAGGGTAAGTATATATAGCCGAACAGGAAAGAGGAAAGCAGGTTTAGCTAATCTCAGTAGGATCAGTTTCTGCATGGGAGCAGTCTCCATGCCGAAAACATCAAGGCTGGCCTTGAACTCACAGAGATCTGCCTGCCTTTGCCTCCCCAGTGCTGGGATTAAAGGCGTGCGCCACCGTGCCTGGCTGTTTTTGCTAATTATTAAATGGAGTGTTGATGGAGTAACATTTCAGATTGACAGGTCCACTAAACAGACCAACTCAAGTCTTAAACAATGTTTCACACTATCCCTACTACCTATGCTGAGTTATTATTCTTCAACATTAGCAAAAGCCCCTGCAATTCTCAAGACTCTTCACTGCCTAGAAACCTCTTCCCTTAGAGTTCAAGGCCAATACCCTTGATGGCTCTCTTGGTCTCTGGGGCCAACTGTGATTTTTCTTTCTAAATGCACACGTCTGCGGATACATACGCACAGAGAAAATATCCGGGGGTCAGAGAACAATCCTAAGTGCGAGTCCCAGGGCCCTTCCACCTACTGTTTAAAATATACTTCCACTATCCTGGAACTTTGCCACTTAGACCAGCCTCCCATCTCATAGCACTGGGGTTGAAAGTGCTGCCACACCTAGCTTTTTACATTAGTCCTCCCTCAAGCAGACCAACTCAAATTGGGAGTCTTCATGAGCACCTTCCAAAATGAGCCATTTCCTAAGTCCATGACCCTGAATGTTTCAGGTTCATGGAACAACTGAGTGGAGGACAGGGGAGCAGAAACCATCCACATGCCCTTCATCTAATTAGGCAAAAACCAAATGTGGCAAATCCATCATAGAATATCACTCAGCTGCAAAAAAGGGAAGGGATCTGCCATGTGAGGTGGGGTGATGAGAGCTGTAATCCCAGCACTTAGGGTGCTTAGGCAGGAGGATCATTCATTAGTCCAGGTTAGCCTTGGCTATATAGCTCAAGGTCCTGTCTCAAAAAATAAAAACAAACAAAAAACCATGGAAGGGATACTACTATGACAAATATATGCAAAAACATTGATGCACCTTCATCTGTGAAAACTCAGAAGCGGTAGGCACTGCATAATTCCACTCATAGGAAGCAAAGCAAACAAGCAAAAACTAAGACTACATGAAGGAGATTAGTGGTTGCCAGTGGCTACAAAGGAGACTAGGAGAGGGTTCTGCATGTATTTAAAAACCTGAACTGGGGGCCTGGAGTGATGACTCAGGCTAAGAACATACACTGCTCTTTTTTTTTTTTTTTTTTTTGTTTTTGGTTTTTTGAGACAGGGTTTCTCTGTGTAACAGCCCTGGCTGTCCTGGACTCGCTTTGTAGACCAGGCTGGCCTCGAACTCACAGAGATCCGCCTGCCTCTGCCTCCCAAGTGCTGGGATTAAAGGCTTGAGCCACCACGCCCGGCTCATACACTGCTCTTACAGAGGACATGGGTTCAGTTTTCAGCTCCCACAATGGGTGGCTTACAACTGCCTGTAACTTCAGTTCCAGAAGTTCCACCTCCCTGTGCACATACCCACATACACATTAACAACTAAAAAGTAAAGTTTCAAAACTCTTAAAAATAATGAAATAACTTCAAGGTATAAAGTTTACCTCAGTGGTGAAGCTTATGGTCTAATTATATATTTCAGTAAAAATTCAGACATGAGGCTGGGATCACAGCCTGAACAAAACCCTGGATACTATCCCCAGTACAATATAAACCAGGCACGGTAGTACACAACTATATCCCAGCATCCAAGAGGTGGGAGCAGAAGAATCAGGAGTTCAAGGTCACCCTCATCTACAATGAGTTCCAGACCAACTTGGACGAAAGGAGTCCCTGTCTTAAAAAACAAAAAGCAAACAGTGATTTGGACATTAATATCGGTAGCATTTGCCCCTTGTAATGAGACCCCTTCAGTCTTAGAGCATTATACTGCTGAGCACTGCGGATGGTTTTGACTAGCTGCACATAACCCCTCACGGGGGGTCCCCTCAATTCACCATTGTAATAGCTTTTAGTCGGCCTGTCCTTCTTGGCCACAACTGCTCAGCCCTAGGCAACTCTCCAGTCAAGAATGCCACCACAACAGGCACTGGCACCCCTTTGCTCTGATTCATTTTCAACATGAAATAATGATTTGTTGGAAAAAGTGGATAAAGCACTTCATTATACAACATGCCGGTCAGCTAGGATTAGCACCACCCACAAAACAATGTAAATTAAAACAACACTACTGTAAATTGAATCTAAACGACTAGTACTCAGCACCCACTTCCCACGTGATCACTATCATCCTTCCCTGAAGCAGAGTGCCAGGTATGTTCACCTGGACTTACTGATGTATGCAGGTGCCTACACACTGTGTGTCACACTGTCTAGCCTCTTTCGCTTTTTCTTTTTTTTCTCTCTCTCTCCCTCCCTCTTTCCTTTCCCTTTCTTTCTTCCTTCCTTTCTTTCTTTCTTTCCCCTTCCTTCCTTCCTTTCTTTAATTTTATTTATTTTTCGAGACAGGGTTTCTCTGCGTATCCCTGGCTGTCCTGGACTCACTCTGTAGACCAGGCTGGCCTTGAACTCACAGAGCTCCGCCTGCCTCTGCCTCCTGAGTGCTGGGGTTAAAGGCATGTCAACTTTCAATTGGTCTGTGTGTCACACTGTCATGGACACACATCCAAACACACTGCTGTGTGCGTATACCTTCGGGTCCCCAAAACTGCCACACAGCCCTCTAACATGCTTCTCCATCCAGCTCCTACCACCCCCTCCTCTCCTGCCCAGATCTTGCCCCTGGAGCTACTTCAAGGTTTGTCAGCTGTCCTTTATGGCTCTGTAAAGTTCCTTATATCTTTATTAGTTAGTTACCTATACAACTCTCCAAGCAGACTTTTTTTTTTTTTAAGCTCCCTTGATGCAGAAGCTGTAGCAGGCAAATGCAAAAATTCAGGAGAACCTGGGCTGGGGCTGCAGCTCAATCTAGCATGCATAAAGCCCACCATAAACTGAGTATAGTGGTGTCCACCTGCAATCCCCGTGCTCAGGAGGGGGACAAGGAGAATCAGGAATACAAGGCCAGCCTGGGCTATATGAGATCTGTGTCAAGACACAACAAAGAGCTGAGGTAAGCATGTTGTAATGGGACCAGAAAGTTTGCTTTTGTTTGGGGGTTTGTTTTTGTGGAAGTGAGACTGACTATCTGCAGGGGTAGATGGATTTGGGACAGACATAAAGGATGTGCTATGAAAATCAGACACGTTGGGCAGATCCCAGCACTTGCCTGCTCATTTCTTGCACACTGTGAGGTAGATGAGGTACAGGGTTACTGAGTCTTGAAAATCTAACTGATGAGGCTTTGGTGTGGCTCCAGGGAGAGCTCTTGCCCAGCATTCTAAAGGCTGTGAATTCAATTCCCAGCAACTCCTCCAAATAATAAACCAATAGGACCAAAGATGGCTCAGTGAAAAAGATGCTTGCCATCAAGCTTCATGACCTACCTGACTTTGATCCTGAAAGTCCTGAAAGTCGTCCTCTGACCTCCGCACGTGCATGCCCTCCCCCTGCCACCACAATAAAGTAAATGTATAAATATAAGTTAATAGTTAAAAGAAACAGGTAAGATATAACTTAATCTGTGATTTTTTTTTCTGAAGCCTTTAAAAGCTTTCTGTCAGGATTAGCCCATGGGAAGTAAAAGAACACACACTAGATAATTCAGTTTGTTCCAGCAGTCAAAGGTCAAAGTTTTCCTCTGTGACCTAAGTTAAGTTTTTCTACAAACCCAACTATGTAAATCTTATTTCACAGCTTTTCTAAGAAGTGGGCCTGCTACTGACTGAAAACAAATAATCCCCAGTCAAACAGGTTGACCCTGGCTGAAAAGCTCCAAATCCGCCCCTCCCTTTCCCTACAGCACAGGGAGGCTGAAGTATCTTGCTGTGGGATAGAGGGAGAACCCCTGACTTTCCTGCCACATAAAAACCACTGACCTCTGAGAATCAACTCCCAGTCAAAGGGACAGGGAGGGGAAGGAGAGAGACCAAGAAAGGGGAACATGAATAACAAGATTTTCGGGGGGTGGGGGGCAGACCCACAAGAGACAGACAGACAGACAGACAGACACACACACACACACACACACACACACACACACACACACACAGCATGTGCCTTGTCAGGTTCCTTTCCCAGATATCCCCAGTCAAAGCCACCACTGCCTTTCTAGACTCCCCAGCTTGGACCCCAAACCAAGCTATGGGTTTTCTGTGTTTGCCTCCCAGGAGGGGTCACAAAGCTCAATCTCTAGCCACATGTCACAAATTCCCCTGTCCACCTCTACTCTCAGTGTGTGTGGAGGCCCCAAAGTCAACTATGTAAGCTCTAGGCCATGCAGAATCTTCCTCCACTACACCAGGCCAATAGACAGGTGCAGGTTTTAAAAGTACTAACCCACAGTTCAAAAGTCACATTTCAGCTCTTTGTCAGATGGGTGCCATGAGAGAAATCACTCAACTTCTCCATACCTTAATCTTCCGACCTGCACCACGAGGATGCTAATGCTACATTCTGAACTGCAAAAAACTATAGAGTCGATGGCAGTGAGTGTTCCCAGCTGAGGTCAGATGAGGTGCCACTCTATAGGACTCGCTAGTATAAACAAGGTGTCTTTCACAGTCTGTCTGGTGTCAAGTTTTTACAGATTCCTCTTTGTCGGTGGTTAAAACAATCCCCAAATGTCATACTAAAGTGTTGGGAAGTGTTTCCAAGCATGGACACAAGACTGAGCCATCTCTCCAGCCCCTTGACACGTATTTCTTTTTTTTCAATAGGGAAACAAACAAACAAACAAACAACCAGTAGAACTTGAACTGACACAAGAAGCCAAATCTTCAATTGCGAATTGATTATATATAACCTGTAAAAGGCTTGGAGCCTGCTAATGTGGCTTGGTGGATGCTTGCCTAGCGACACAAAGTATTGTCTGGACCTGGGTTACAGAGCGGTTGGCCCAGAGTTCAACCAGCACAGACCAACAACCAGAAACAGCATACATTAAAGCTGTCTCTCAGGCCAGGCCGCTGGTGAGGGAGGCTAGCAGGAACTGAGCTCTGCATTCCTCCAGGAGCCCTGGACTTGGTGCTCACTAACGCACTGTCCTTGGGAGGTCCTGTGGATTTTAAGGACTGTGAATAATGAGAACTGATCCCCCTTTCCACTGTCTGCCAGAGTTGGCTTTATTCTCATTGAGTAATATACAAGATTCTGGCGACATTCCCTCCCTTGACCACACCACCACACCCACGTGACACACAGATGGTGGGCTGGGAATGTGAACGTGGGCAGGGACAAGCATGACACAGTCAGGAGGCTGTAGACAGAGCATCCACAGTCAGCCTGCAGGGAATGACAGGGAGAACTCAGCTGCACACTCAGAACACACTGCCCACTCCTTCTAGGATGTATGAGCAGCTTTGGTGTTCCTGAAACCATCATGTTTAGGCAATGTTCCCCCAAAGTGAGTTACGATTCTCATTAAAAGCTGCCTTCAGCCTGGCTCCGTGGGTAAGTGTTGGCTTCACTCTCCTCCCATGTCAGAACCCCTCATCCACTCTTTCCAGCTTTAGTTAGTTACAGAAATCAAGTGAGAACATGCAAAGTAATTACCACCATAGTGATGTGTGGAGTCTTACCTAGGAGAATAGTACCAAAATGTCAACAAAATACAACAAAGCCACTGCCCCCATAATGACAATAAATTACTGTGAGTGCTGAAGTCTTCTAAAAATGGCACCCAAAATCTAAGCAATTCTGTCATTTCATGACTAAAATTTTCATGCAGAAGTTATTGAGTACCAAGTTAAGTATAGTTCATACGTACACTCATATGGGAAAGTTCACTTAATAAACCTGGCCAGAAAAAGTGGCCCTACTCTAAAATACATACATTGAATACTTTTCTGTATATTTTTTAAAGATTAATTTTTACTCTTTCTATTATTTACATGTATGTGTGTATCTGTGTGTGAGTGAGGCCACAAGTTTTCAGGTGCCAGTGGAGTCAAGAAGAGGGCATGGAATCCCTTGCAGCTCAAATCACAAGAGGCTGTGAGCCATCCAACATGGGTAGGTGCTAGGAACCTGAATGAGAACCTCTGGAAGAATAGCAAGTGTTCTTGACAGCTGAGACTGCCCTAATACATACGACAGGAGAAAACTACTTAGCCCGGGTTAAACTCTGATAAGAGGCCAAGTCTTCAGTTATGAGATGATTATAAATAAATGTGATGTAACACAAAGCTGTAGGAGCTGGAGCTGTAGTTCACTCAATCGAGTGTCTGCTGCCTAGTTCTACTGGAACCAGCACATAAGCTGGGTGTGAGGCACACCTCCAATCCCAACACGCAGGGAGTGGAGGCAGAAAGATCAGAAGATAAAGATCATTTTTGTTACAGGGATAGTCTGCGCTACATCAGTTCTCATCTCAAACAAACATACAAAACCCTGTAACTGATCATGAATAGCTCAACTGAAATTTATGCACGAAATCTACACCAGAAGTCATGTGAGTTTTTCTTTTATTTATTTTATTTTATTTTTCTGGGACAGGGTTCCTGGAACATTCTGTGGACAAGGCTGACCTTGAACGCAGAGATCCACCTGTCTCTGCCTCCTGGGGTCTGGGATTAAAGGCTGCGCCACCAACACCCAGTACTTGATCGAGTTGTTCTTAAACTGACTGTTGCCTCACAGTAGTCCTAAAGATTTCAGGGATGCCAACTCAAAGTATTAGGAATTCACTGAAGACCCAACTAAAACTTCACAAATAACACCTCTTGTAAGACAGGAAATCAAGAGGAACAATGAATAGTCTCTCTCTACCATAAGAGAAAGGCTCCTATTAAATGGAAACAGTGCTGAAACTCAAAAATCTCAGGTGGTATAGATCAGTTTAATTTTTAAATAATTCCACAGATAATTTCAAACTACAACTTTTGCTCCCTACTGAATTTAAAGACATTGGAGAGTTTAACATATCATCTGGGCAGGAGACCAGATTATCTAAGGAGTACAAAGCAGGGTTCAATATATCCTCTGAGATGTTTCCATAATGCACACACACACAGGTCTGACCATGATATCATCACAGCACAGAAATGATTTTGACTCATATTCAACCTTTCCTACATCCTAAAAAGTGCTGAGAGTGCAGTGAAAATCTCAGGCATGGACTGGGGGTGGTGTAGCTCAGCATCAGAGAATTTCTTGCACATTACCAAGTCCTATGTTTGATTTCAGTACTGTATAATGAAATAAAATGAATGAGTGAATGAATGAAAGACTTAGGCAAGAAAGAAGCAAGCCTGTGGTAGAAGTTAGGCCTTTTTAATGACTTGGTAGACAGTTCAGATTAGCATCTGGCAGCACATCAGGAGGAGCTTGACATGGCTTTACCTGCTGAAATAGACAAAGCCCAGCTGAGGCTGGACGATATGCCCCATTGAAGGTGGATTGCTACGAAGCCGTGTAAGCCGCTCAAATTACATCAGTTGCTGTGAGAAGCAATGGGACGGCTGGATATCGTGACAAATCTTGTGGAACCTCGGGACCACCAAGGATGGCGAGATAATGTGATATATAAGCCAGAGAGCTCCATGTGGCATCTCACTTCCTCTTGCCCTCACTAGCAGAGAAGAATCGCTGGAGAAGTGCAAGGCAAGGTATGGCATATTCAAGCCATTATGCCATAAAGGTCATAAACTGAAAGGTGAGTCCAAGAGAGAAAGACTTTTCATTTCAAGTTAGCCGAGAAAGACCCGTTGCCATGATTCAGGCTATCAAGGCTGGCAGCAAGCGGGCAGAGTTCAGAAGCCGCTCAGAGAAGCTTTAGGCCATGAAGCCTATGGAAAAAGCCGACCTCAGTTTGGCAGTTGGAACAGACTGACTTTATAAACCGGCCACAATTTGGTGGTTAAAATAAATTGGCCTTGTGAACTGACAAAGTAAGGCCCAATGGACTTTAAGCTTGAAAGGGAGTACCTACTGGGACTGCCGTAAACCAAGTCACTCTGCATGGACCTACTCAAGGAATATTAATATCCTTCTAAGAAAGTTAAAATAATGTTAGTTAAGTGTTCTTAGATAGGCAGTAGGATGTTCTTAGGTATTAAGAGTATTCTTAGATAGATTACAGATTTTAGATTATAGGTTTTAGGTTGTAACATTTAGGTATTTTATAGGTGTTTAAGTACTAACAAATATAAGTGTTTATAAATAAAAATATCCTGTTACACAAGCCCTTTCTAACTTGCCCTCAGCATGAATCCTATCCTCAGGCTGAGTCTCAGGGCCAGGCCAGGGCTCACAGAGCACTGGTTGCTGTTGGTGGCGATTTATTTACTTAGAGCCAACTATCCCCCCAAACGCCACCATACATGTATTACTCAAGCACTTGCCAGGATTCCACCTTGCAGCGCTGGGCACATAGCTCAGTTACTAGAGTGCTTGTGTAGCAGGCACAAGCCTTCAGTCTGGTCCCCAGCACTACATAACCCAAGCATGGTGATGCACACCTGAGATCCCGCAGTTAGGAAGTGGAGTTAGAAGGTTCTAGACATTCATGGCTAAACAGCAAGTTGAGACGTTAGCCTGGGCCACATGAGACCTCCTCTAAAAAACACCAGGTCCAGACCTGCAGCCAGCACCACCTGAACCTACAGGGAGCCCAGGGCCCACGCTTCAGCCCAGCGCTAACCTAATGACCAGCGCTCTTTTAGAGCCTTCAGGGTGAGGGAGGGCTATGGCTCTCTAGCTGCTAAGGCAAGGGGCCTGAAGTAGTTCAGGCGAGCCTGAAATGTGGAGGAACCACTGACGGGTGCCAGGTGAGCACTAAGCAGCAAAGCAAACAAGGACACACAGCACCGCAGATGTTTAAACCAGTTCACCAGCTTGGAGGCATGGCAGAGGCTGCTCACAGTACATGCCCTGAGCCCAGCGAGCTCTAGCAACAGCAGTCCTCCTCAGTCTCTTAGAACACCGAGTCTTACTACACAAAATTCAAAAGGGTGGGGGGGCTAGACATGGCTAGCTGGGTGATTAAGATTGCTGGCTGCTCTTCCAAAGGACCCAGGTTTGAGTCTCAGCAACTACATAGTAGCTCACAACCATCTGTAACTCCACTTTCAGGGCATTCACTGGCACTGCGAGCACATGGTACACAGACATACATGCAGGCAAAACACTCATGTATATAAAACTAAAAAAAAAAAAACCAATAAAATGTCCAGAGTATAACCCTGGTTGGTATTCAGCATATGAATAACAATAGCAATGTCAGTTCAAAGAAGAAAAGAAAAGGTGTAAATGTAAATAATGATTATAAAATGACTAGACCAGCTACATTCAAACACACCAACTAGACTTCAGGGCATTGCATAATGACAAAAGGATCAGTTCACCTAAGAATCTGCAGTTCTATTAATGTCTGTGCCTAAGTCCTCACAATACATAAAGCAAACATGACAGAACTCCAGGAGAAATAGAACGATCTAGAATAGCCGCTAGAGATGTAAACCTTGTAATCAATAGAACTGAAACTATGCAATGTATGTTCTCTGGTCATGGAATTAAACTAGGAGGCAATCTGAGAAGACATGAAAATCTTCCAACATTTGGATAGTAAACATCACACTTCTACATAGTCCTTGCATGGCTCATGAGTGGAGGTCAGAAGACAACTTTTGGGGCTTCGCTCTCTCATTCCACCTTTTAGCATGGACTTTGTTTTTGACGTGCTGCATGTTTCAGGCTAGCTGGCCCTCAAGTTGTAGGGCAATTTTCCGTACACTGCTTCCCAACTCATCAGAGAAGTGCTGGAATTACAGATGTGCACTACCACACCTGCTTTTTGTACAAAGGTTCCAGGGCTTAAACTCAGGCATGAACAACATGTACTTTTACCTGCCGAGCCATCTTGCTGCCCCCCCCCCCCCCCCGGAGAAAATAAAATTAAGATTAAATGTCTTTATTGGAAAAGAAGAAAAGCTATACATCATGAGTCTAAACTTATACTTTAAGAAACAGAAAAATGGCCGGGCATAGTGGTACAGGCCTTTAATCCCAGCACTTGGGAGGCAGAGGCAGGCAGGTCTCTCGGATTTTGAGGCTAGCCTGATCTACAAAGTGAGTCCAGGACAGCCAAGACTACACAGAGATACCCTGTCTCAGGAAAGAAAAAAAGAAAAGAAAAACAAACAAAAAGAAACAGAGAAACAGAGTTGGGCATGGTGGCTCACGCCTTTAATCCCAGCATTTGGGAGGCAAAAGTAGGCAGATCTCTGTGAGTTCAAGGTCAGACCTGGCCTGAAGAGTGAGTTACAGGACAGCTGGGCTACAAAAAAAAAAACCCTGGCTTGAAAAACAAACAACAAAAAGAAACAGAAAAACAAACAACTCACACAGTAAGAAACTCTAAATTGAGCTTAAGTGGAATCCCAGAAAGAGAGGAGGAAAAAGAGGGTAGGCGCAACAATGGAGGAATTCGTGGCTGGGAATGTTCAAGACATGATAAGGCAGGATACAGAGGTGCAATCTGTCCATCACCTTTCGAATTGATCCTCATTAAGTAATAAAAGAGCAGGGGATATGGTTCACCCTGAAAACACTCTACAGTGTGAGCATGAACACCAGAGCTCAGATCCCCAGCATCCACTTAAAAATCCCAGAGACCCAGTGTGAGAGACATAAAGGCAGATCCCTGGGACTCACTGGCCAGTCAGTGTCACTAACTGGTTGAGCTCTGGGTTCTGTGGGAGACTGGCACAAAACAGAGGCTGTGGAGAGTGAGAGGAAGACCTCCAACCTAGACCTGTGACCTACAAACATACAAGTAAACACATAAACCATAAGTCCACACATTCAAAAAGCCCATATAGAATAAGCAAAAGAAGTATGAACTTGGCTAAGAAAGATACTGCTGACCAACAAGTAATCAAACCAGTAAGGTCTTAGAGGGAGCTCCCCAGAAGGGGGACTCTTCCCAAGTACAGCTGACCAACTTCCCACAAGCATCTAAAGGTAGCTACTGCAGCCCTCAAATTCCCTACACTGCACAACAGCTTTCAAGAGTCACTAGGACACCAATAAAGACCTTTCCACCTAATTCTAAATTGGCCATGTGCAAGTCTTCATCATTAACACCAGGGGATACTTTTATCCAAAGTACAAAAAACAGCTCCTAGTTGTGAGCTGCATCCCAGGCACACACAGCAGCTTCCCTGGGGATCAGTGACAAGCTGGATAAGTTGCCTAGCCCTGTTAGAACAGCCACTGTTAACTACAGCCAGAGCCTGGAAGTCAACAGTGGAAATGCTCTATTAATAGTCAAGCTGGGGCTCGAAATACAAGACTAGAAAGGAAGAGTGAGGAGACATCTATGCCCTGGGAACCAACAAGAACATACGGAGCCAGAGAGGCAAGCTCATCCTTCCAGAGTTGTCTAGAAATGACCAAAGCTTCCACAACAGATTGCACACACTGACGTGATCCTGAGGCTCTCATGGATCCACCTGTATTTGTGCCCATAGCTTACATGTGGCTTGTGGCCAGAAACTAATGTGGGGGTGTCTCTATCAGTGCATTCTCCATCTCACTGTTCTGAGATGGGATCTCTCATTGAACTTGCCATTTGGGCTGGGCTAGCTGGCTAGTAAGCCCCCAGGATCTGCCTATCTCTAACCACCCCAGCACTGGGGTTACAGGTGCATGTGGCCATGCCCAGTCTTTTCATGTGGATGCTGGGGATCCACACGTAGATCCTAATGTTTAACAGACAGAGTGGTCCTGCTCCTGTTTGGAGCACAGGTTTAAACACCGTAAGACAGTGTATACTCACAGCCCAAAATGAACAAAATCTGTACACATATTAAACATGTTCAATCCATCTTGTAAGTGAAACTGACATTCCAAACCCATGGTAATGGAAGAATAAACAAAAATAATAATTCAGATTTTCTTTTTTTTTGTATTGTCAGATACAAAACATACAAGTTCAAAGACCTTCAATGTGATACTATATTGGATATTTGAATTTTTTAAAAAGGTGGTAGAGCTGGAGAGATGGCTCAGTGATTAAGCACACTTAGTGTTCTTGCAGAGGACCCAAGTTTGAGTTCCAGCACCCCATCAGGTGGCAATTCCAGCTCCAGATCTAATTGTCTTTTCTGGCCTGAACTCAGAGGCAAAACACACACACACACACACACACACACACACACACACACACACACACA
>CAJQZJ010032807.1:5288673-5306630 GCA_907164525.1 Lophiomys imhausi
ACATGTGAAATCATTAAGTATCTCCTCAGACTGCAGGAGAGCTGGAGGGTCGAATGTGTAAAATAAGCAGCACATTTAATTCTAGGGAAAATGGCAGGAGATGGGGTGGGGAGACAATGCCGCAGGTGAAGTGCTTGCTGTGCACACATGAGAACCTGAGTTCAGATCCCTGGAACCTGCAGAAAGCTGGACACTGCAGTGCACCTCTGTAATCCCAGATGTCCCGTGGGGAGATGGGAGAATCTGCAGAACTCCAGCTTGCCAGTCAGTCCACAGTACACAATAGTGATGAGACCCTGGCTCTCTCAAACAAGGTAGACTGACCCCAGGGTTATCCTCTGACCTCCACATGAGTGCCAAGGCACACACACAAAAACAATGACAAGGCAAATTAGAAATTCTCTAGAGAAAGAGATAACGACCAATTACTGAGATACAGCAGAAGGAGCGTAGTGAAGGACTGTTACACTGTGAATGCCTGCATTTGCCAGCATCCTCATGAACACAGATGCAGGCACTCCTGCACAGCACTAGCAAGCTGAGGCACTCCTGCACAGCACTAGCAAGCTGAACACAGCACTTTGTGGAAAGCGCTACGCCCCACTCCCAAGGGATTCACCCCACGAACAAGAATGTCATTCAGTATACAGAAGTCAAGGACTATAGTGCATCTTATTAGAATAAAGGGGGAACGAAACTATGGTATAACTGGAAGTAACACAGAAAAGGCATTTGACAATCCCAACAGCTACTCCTGATGAAAACAACAATCGACCAACTGAAGGGAACTCCTTCATTTACATAAAGGGCATCTATGGACCCACAGCTGACATCACCCTCACTGGTGAGAGACTGGATCATCTCCCTCCTAGTAATAAGAATAAGACCAGACTGTCTGCCCTTATTAAACAAGAGGCATATAGATTAGAAAGAAATTTTCATGCAAAAATGACAGTCACATACAGAAAACCCTAAAGGACCCACACAAGAGCTATCAAAGCTGGCCATGGAATGAGCTCTGTGAAACTGCAAAATAAAGCTAAATTCCAAAGTCCTGCTACACACTAGCAACGGAAGTCCGTAAATTAAATTAAGGAAAAAGACATCTATAGTAACACCAAAGAGTAGACTACACATGGAAAAACTTAACCAGAGAAGACTCACACACTAAACACACTCCTTCAAGAACTTAAAGCAATGGAACAGAAAGATAGCCCAAGTCCATCAACAGTCTGAGTTAGTAACAGGGAAATGGCAACACACTCTGAATCAGTCTAGAGAGTCAAATCACCTCTTCAAAACAGAATTTCTGCACTGCTGCTAAAATCCATATGTAATTACAGGGATTCCAAACAGCCAAAGGTATCTTGGAAAAAACAAAATACAACAAAGAGAAGAAAAAAAGGAAAAGAAAAAAGCCTTTCATCCTTATCTCAAAACTTACTGAGAAGCTATAGCAATCAAACAGGGTGTAGGGATTCCATATCAACAGAAGACAGTGAATCCAGAAGAATAAAACCCATAAACATCTATACACATTAATGCTCATAAACATAAAACACCCACACACAAAACTACACATACACACGAACACCCATCCATAAAATAAAATTTAATTATTTTTTAAAATAACATAAAGACACAGAACATCCATAATACAACAAAAAGACAATAACTGGCATATCTCAAAAAAGGCATACAAATGCTCCAGAAAGGGCACAAATTATCAACAGTCATTAAATCAGCACCATAAAGAAACATGTCAATCCCATCATGGTGGCTCTAACAAAGTCAATCCAAAAAAAGCAACAAAAAATACCAACTGCTGGCAAGGATGTTGAAAACTGAGACCCACATACAGCTCTTGGGGTGTGACAATGTTGCCTCAGTAGAAACAGTGTGCAGTTCCTCAAAACTGAGAGAGGATCAGTACAGCCCAGCCATTTCCATACCCAGGTCACCCAAAAGCAGGTTCACACACTCTGCCTGCAGACACTTACTGGCATATTACATGTGAGCCAAAAGTATAAACACTTGTTATTGTCAACAAACTGACTCAGGGATACATGTGATCTATGTGGACAATGAGATACTATTCACTTATAAGGAGGAGTAAAGTAGGCCAGCTATGGTGGTTCTTGCCCATGAACACAGTAATCAGGAGGCTAAAAGGGAAGATCATGAGTTCGAGACTGTCTTGGACTGAGCAGTAAGACCTGGTACTCGATTCCAAGACAATGAAATCTGAAAACATGCACCACGTTAAAGAGACAATGTTACACAATCCCGCTGTTATGAAATATCTGGGACAGGTAGGTTCTTAAAAACAAGCAGCACATTAACTGTTGCCAGGGCTTGGGGGACAGGCAATGACTGCCTAAGGTGTCCTGATTTTTTGGGGAAAGTGGGGGCAATAAAAATGTTCCAGAGCAGTGGTTCTCAACATGTGGGTTGCCTAAGGTCATCACATATTTACATTATAATTCATAACAGTAGCAAAGTTAGTTATGAAGTTAGCAACAAAAATAATTGTATGGTAGGGTCACCACATCAGAACTGTGTTTAAGGGTCAAAGCCTTAGGGAGGAAAGAACTATGCAGTGACTATCTATCCCTATCGTATCAGTTTCATTTCGTTTTTGTTTTGTTTAGATTTATTTTGTGTGTATGAACGTGATACTGGCATGCATGTCTGTAGTATCGATACCCTGGAGTTACAGGCAGGGTAAATCAGGGAACTGAACCTGTTAAGCTGTTTCTCTGATACTTCCCCTCAAGGTTTAAAAACATGAAACTGCGTTATCTTATACTGACACGGGAAGATTTCTGAGATACGATGAATTAAAGTAGCAAGGTAAAAGACTGTAAATAGTATGCCCCTCCCTTTTAAAGGGGGACAGAAGAAGAAAGAATAAATAGCTGCAGTCACCCCTGGTGAGAGCAGCTTGTAGCCAAGGGCTAAATGTGAAGACACTTCAAACAGTCCATCTCCCAGCTTCAACACTGCACTGTGGATATATTACTTTACCCCCAAAACAAATTAACCTTTTTTGAAAGAATAAATATTTAAGTAGAAGGGAGTTATAGAATGAAGACTGTCTCATGGGAAGGCTGTTGACCTAGGCTGGGAAAACACTGGGAATGAGATTCCGTGTGTTTACTGAGCAACAATGGACCTTGGGACAATTCTCAAGAACCTGCTTTGGCACTGGTCACACTGCTTTTAACTGAAGCACTTGGAAGCAGAGGCAGGTGGATCTGAGTTGGAGGCCAGCCTGGTCTACAGAGTGAGTTCTACGACAGCCCAGACTACAAAACAAAACAAAACAAAAAAACCTGAAATAAAATAAACCCTGATTAGGCAAATCCCACCTGATGAAACATCGAAGAGCTCACGGCTGTGTGAGGGAGTGGCAGGCCAGGCCTTCTCTAAGCCCCTCTCCCAGAAGACAACTCTGAGGACCCAAGTCCCTCTAGGGCAAGAAGACCTGGACATCGGCCTCCTACAACATCCTCTGTGGGGCTCTCCTGTCTGTGCCTGGACTTCAAGTCATCCCAAGAGAAGCCCTAAAACATCACTGCTTTAGTCTGGCTGTGGTGGGGCACATCTTTAATCCCAGCAGGGGCAGGCAGATCTCTCTGTGAGGCTAGTCTGGGCTATACAGAGAAACCCTGTCTCAGAAAAAAACCAACCAACCAACCAAAACAACAACAAAAAACAAACACCACTGCCTTTCATTTGGTTTGGCTGGTTTTGTTGGAGAGATGGGTCTCCTTATGTAGATCAACCTTATGTAGATCCTTATGTAGATCCTCCTCCCTCAGACTGTCAAGTGCTAGGGTTTTACATGCCTTAGACAGGAGACTCAGCTTTAGTAATCATTTCCATGACACATGGAGGGTAAGTCATTGTACAAAACACCTGTGATTCTGGTCCAACATGCCATTCAACGCACTCACTCAGAAAATCTTCCAATTCCATCACTGTCCCTAAACCCTCAATGTCCTGGTCCACTACACATACACATACTGATGGGGGCATTGATAGGTAAGGAAGTCCACCTAAGTGCTACAACCCAACCCAGACAAGTCATTGGGAATGCATGCCCTCCAACTCAGATTACTTCTATACCTGCTAGACTGTCATCAAGTCCTCTCTCCCAATAAGTGTGTGTGTGTGTGTGTGTGTGTGTGTGTGTGTGTGTGTGTGTATTTTTCTTTTTAAATTTGTTCTTTGAGAATGTCATTCATGTCTTCCCAATTTCTTGAGATAGATGGGTCTCAGGTAACCCAAGCTAGTCTCTAGCTCACCATGCAGCTGGGCATGATCTTGAACTTCTCTACCTTCTGCTTCCACTTCCTCGAGTGCTGGGACCACAGGTATGCACACAGTGCCTGTTATATGCAGTGGAGTTCTACAGAGCCCTGCTCATGCTAGACAAGTATTCAACCAACTGAAGCACATCCCCAGCCGTCTAATCTCTCTCTCTCTCTCTTATTTTTTTTTACATGTTGTATTTTTGTGGGGAGGTGTGCAGTGCCACAGCATGCATATGGTCTTAGAAGACAACTTGTGGGAGTCGGTTCTCTCCTGCCACGCCACATGAGTTCTGGAACCCAGTCATCATGACACCTTGCCAGGTCCCCCTCCAATCATGAGGTTTCTTTACAGAAGCCCCCAGTTGTAGTCCACAAAGGCAGAGTCAGCCCTTCTAGCCCCATGTTCACTGTCACTGCTGGAGGAGGTGCACAGCACCTCTGGAAGCCCCCACTCAGCAGCAGCCTTCGCAGCCTGTGAATTTGAGGGAGTACTTTCAAAGCCTCTTAAGGAATCTAAATTTAGGTTCAAGACTTGCACCACCCTTGCCAGCCATACAGCTCGGAGCCCACACATGCAGTAGTGTGGTGAGGAAGGACACGCCACTCTCAATCACAAGACAATACACTGATGTTAAGGAAGGAAAGCTTCACAGCCAAAGACACTGGCTCCTGGCACCAATAACATCCTAATTAGTGATCAAGGGGACCAAAGATGCACAAATCTTTTGGCAAGGGAACAATGAGCTAAAGGGAACGGGGTTTACAGGGCTTTTTCTAAGAGTGGAGACTGTTCTGTAGTAGGGTGTCAGTAGCACCACAGCTGAGTCAGGAGAGAGGGGGAGATGGGCCACTTATGGAACAAACTTGGAAATGATAAGGGTCAAACCTGCTGAGACTTCAGAGATTGAATCTCACTATGTAGTCCTGGCTAGCCTGCAACTCCACATAGAGACGAGACTGGCCTTAAACTCACAGAGATCCATTTGCCTCTGCCTCCTGAGTGCTGGGGTTAAAGGTGTGCATTACTCTGCCTGGCTAGGATTAATGCATTTTAAAAAAATACTATGAATACTAAGTTAAAAGCTAATTTGGGGGCATTCCATTGCCAATTAAAACAAAAATAGTATATGTTATTTTTAAATGACCAGTTAGTTGATTATTCCTCCAAAGCAGCTTCTTTTTTGCAAGTTGTGTCTGCAGACAGACCTCAGCAGAGAACTTGTAAGGGAGAAAAGAGAGTGAGGTTTCTGGCTGTTCTTAAACCTTGCTCCACCCCCAGACTACTGGGAAACATTCCCAGACTGGGCACCCACTCTGGGAGCAAAGCTGAACCCTTGTAAACACATCCCAGAAAATGCTTGGGGTCTCCAGCCACCAGAAGAACTTCCTTTGTCCCTGCCTAAGAAGTCTTCTCACAGCTCCTGTGATGGGCAGGTGACCATTTAATGTCCACTGCCGACTCCTGAGCACGGCTGCTCAGACAGCCCCCAGGGCTCCGTAGGAATGAGGGTTGCTGGCAGACAGAACCCCACAGGGGGCACTGTGCTACCTGAGATGTTTTCCATGCCCTTAACAATGAATGTCCAGATATACAAGAACCATTGTGACCTCCTTTTAGTTTTCATTTGATTGGGGTTTTTTTGGTTTGGCTTGTTGTTGTTGTTTTGGTCAGGGTCTTGCTATATAGCCAGGCTGGTATCAAACTCATAGTCCTCCTGCCTTAGGCCTCCAAGTGCAGGAATTACAGGTGTGTGCCATCAGGCCTGGCTTAAGTCTTTGTAATTCTGGAAATGTTAATAGCCGTACCTGTATATTACACACAGGCAAACTCAATCCCAGAGGCATAATTTCATGTCCCTTCTCTTGGGGCTCTTGGACAGTTGGGTCCCATTCAAAATTGCTCAAGAATCCAGCAAGTGTTCAGCTCATAGAACTCCCCTGGACCTTGTTGTCAAGTTCACAGGCTCCTTTGTCTCAAAGTGACAACTTACACTGTAGACTAAATGGAAATAAAGTGAAGTTGGTGACAAGACCCAAAGAAATGAACAAAGTCACAGTGAAGCAGGGGTAGTTGAGCCACAGGAACACTCTATCTCTGTGAGGTCACTGAAACTTCAGTTTGTTTTTTTTCACAGATGCTCTCCTATAAGCCAGGTTGGCCTTGAACTTGTTATGTAGCCAAGGATAATCTTGAACTCCTGACCCACGTGCCTCACAGGTGGGTGCCACCATACATTTCTCTCTTTATATATTTTTTCCCAGCCCTGAATTGTTTTTTTTTTTTTTTGGTTTTTTTTTTTTTTCGAGACAGGGTTTCTCTGTGTAGCCCTGGCTGTCCTGGACTCACTTTGTAGACCAGGCTGGCCTCGAACTCGCAAAGATCCGCCTGCCTCTGCCTCCCAAGTGCTGGGATTAAAGGCGTGCGCCACCACTGCCTGGCTCCAGCCCTGAATTTTTTTAATAGAACTCCAATTACTGAGTAACATTTCAAAAAACCTAAGCAATAACTAATAAGGTAAAGATTACTCTATTTTTAGTAAGTCTTCAATAGGAGTGGTCAGCCATGTTGTAAATGACAACAAAAGATAAATATATGCTAGGTTGATAAAAGTAGCACAAAGTGGAGAGAACAAATATTCTCTCTCCTTGTTATCTTATCACCCAGCAAAGGAACAGACACTTCCTGGTCCACCCCTCCTGGACTGATCACTTCCAGGGCAGGTCACAGGATTTCCAGGCTGAATGACTGACTGTAAGGGTTTAATATAAATAAAAAGGAATAGATGAAGAGTTGAAGATGTGGCTCAGTTGACAGAACCCTGAGTTCTATACCCAGCACCACAGAAACATAGTCCAAAGCATGGTGGTACATGCTCCTAATCCCAGCATTTACAGGTGAAGGAAAGAAGAGCAGAGGTTCAAGGTCATCCTCAGGTACATAGTGCACTCAAGGTCAAGGTCTACCTGGGCTATGTATGGCATACATAGATGCATGCATACATGCATACATACACACATACATACATATCCCCTGGACTCAATCTCTCCTCCAGTTTATAAAGTAAGAAGCCCAGGGCTCCATGCAGCACTTCAACTTGAGTTCACTTACAAAACACATCTGGAGTAAATAAAGCCTTGGCAAGGCCAGTCCCTCCTGGGAGCTGAGCATCAGCTGAGTGTTGGGTTTCCTCACCGGAGCCTTGCAACACTTTGACGAGGTAGGGATTGTCTGAGCTGAAAGATGAACCTCCCATTTTGCCCAAGGCCAGGGGTGTGGGTTAAAACTGGGCCACTCGCCGGGCGGTGGTGGCGCACGCCTTTAATCCCAGCACTTGGGAGGCAGAGGCAGGCGGATCTTTGTGAGTTCGAGGCCAGCCTGGTCTACAAAGTGAGTCCAGGACAGCCAAGGATACACAGAGAAACCCTGTCTCGAAAAACCAAAAAAAAAAAAACTGGGCCACTCTACTGCCCTGCATGTCTCTAAAACTGGGACAGGAATCCAATCTACCTCCTTGAGTTTATGGAAAGAGGAAACTCAAGGTAAGTGAACAGCACACGTCCTGCTTGGAAAACAACCAAAGCTTTAATAATGGACATATCTTTATTATGATTACACGCTCTAGCATCTTTTTCTTTAAAGATGGGCTTTGACCCAGGCTGTTCTTCAATTCTCTATGTAGCCAAGGACAACTCTCAACTTCTGATTCTCCTATCTCCACCTCCTGAGTACGGTCATGCATCACCACACTGGGTTTCTGTGCTAGGGACAGAACCCAAGGCTGCATCCACCTTCCAACAGGCAGGTTCGCCTTAGAATATACCACGTTGGGTCTGGAGAGATAGATAGATGGCTCAGTGGTTAAAAGCCTTTATTGCTATTCTAAAAGACCTTAGCTTGGTTTCCAGTACCCATGTCTGATGGGGTGATGTTATGCATTCTAAATGTTAATTAATTGGTCCTGCTTGCTGTCTGTTACTTACATTGTCTCTGATTGATTGAATAAATGCTGTGGCCTGAGATTGGGCAAAGACAGAGATAGGTAGGACTAAGGTGCACAGGCTTCTGAGACAGAGAGGTTGATGGGAAGAAGAAGCCAGGAGCAGGAAGAAGAAGGACACACGCCATGGATTAGAGAAAAGAATATCATTCCACATGGTCTGGAATATTAGTATAGCATAGAGAATAGCAGTCCAAGGGGATGTATGTATATATGGGGTCATATTTGAGAAACCGAATTAAGAACTAGCTTAGATGGGCTAAGATTGCACAATTCAGGCCAAAGCTTGTTAAAATCCATCACGTTTCTGTGTGCTCATTTATAATGGTGGGTTAAGGATTAGCCACCGCCGAACCAATTAAATATAATATAAATATTAGTAAATAATATAATTAACTTTTTTTTTCTTGCTACACATGTCAGGTAGTTCACAACTGTAATTCCAGTTCCAGAGGATCTAACACCTCTTCTGGCCTCCATGGACACTGTATTCAAATGCACATACCGCACAGAGACACAAATAAATATAATTTTAAAAACAAAATCCAAACTCTTACCTTGTTTCCATAAAAAGGGGCCAGGAGAAAGAAGGCTCCCTCCCCCAAAGAATTTTGTCACAATCCTGAGGCACTGAAGCTAACCCTTGACACTCTCTTATTTTAGAATATTTGGCGGGTGACTCCAAGCACTGAGTGTGAAAGCTACATAGCTTTAGCTTGAGTGAGCCAGCACAGACTCAAGGGAAGGGAAACAGAAGGAAACTTCTCCCCACACTAAGCATTCAAGCCTGGATGCTGTAGGCTTGACTAGCCTTCCCTGCAGTGTGAATGCAAGTGGATCAGGCCCTGTGCCAAAAAGGGAGGGAGAAAAATCACTGCGCAAATACCAGCTTACCACCCACTGAATGAGCCAAGGCGGGATCCAATTAGAACTTGTAAGAAGGGTTTAAGAAAGCAAGTGACAGTGAGCCAGCAGGATAGTTAATGGAGGCCCCGCAGTTAAGGCCAACTGCGTTTCCAAAGCCTTAGGCACCACACTTACATGCATGCCCCCACATACATATACATAGTTAAAAAAATAAAATAAATCCTTAAAAACATTTTATTTTTAATTATATTGGTGGTCTATGTGGCTGTGCACATGTGAGTGCAGTGTCTAAGGAGACCAGCAGAGGGTGTTGGATCTCCTGGCACTGGTATTAACTGTTGATTGTGAACTACTCAGTGCAGGTGCTCGGAATGGAACTCAGGTCCTCTGGGGAAGCAGTAGTGCTCCTAACCACTGCACCATCTCTCCAGCCCCAACTCGTGTCTTTTAGAAGAAACTGTAAGTTAGTAGGCTTTAACTTGGTGCCAACTTAAGAGCTGCTGTAAAACACCTAAGAGATTGTCAGCCTGTACTTGCAGAAGCAAAGGAATGTGACAAGTCCTACTTTGTGGAAGGGGTAATTTATTTCCTCGTTAGACAGCATTCTGCCACTAGGTTCCTTTCCACTTGACAGCAGCAGCAGTCATTGCGAGGACTCTGCATCCTTCCCATTACTCTCCAAGCTAGATGGCAGCCAGGCCCAGACTGGGACCCAGGCTACTCACCTCTAGTGCTTGGGGCCCACCTCCCAGTCACTCCATTTGCTGAAAGAATGACCCCTTCCTTCCAATCCCATTCCCTCCACTCCCTGCTCTAATCCTACAGCCTTCTCCCGACTCCCCTCATGCAGATACCCTAGTGCATAGTTCCTCTGCCCACCTAGGTCTTTCCACTGCCTGCTCAGAGTTACCAAGTTACCTCCCAAGCAGCCAGACAGCTCAGACCCACCAAGTGTTCCTTTCCAACCAGACACTTTTTAATGCCTCTCAGCATTCTGTGTCTCCCACTTCTGTCCTGTGATGATCCTGGCAGAACACACGAGCTCTTTCCAATACCCTTTGTCCTGTGGGCCTAGCTTATAAGCACAGCCAGTAGACATGGCTTCCATATTTATTTTCCTTTAGAAATAACCTGACAACAGCATATTCTAATACAAAAATTATGTCCAATTATGAAGACTTGAACCCCATTAAAATAATACTTATTTCTTTATATTTTTTAACAAGTAGGTAGGTTTTTTTGTTTTGTTTTGTTTTTTACAAATATCCATTCGTATATATCAATTTGGGGGAAAGACTTTATCTAGTGTTTGTTTAAAATTGTTACTCTTCAATTAGACGTTCTTTGTTCTTTAACAAACTATTACATCATCTGAACTGGGTTCATTCAAAGTATCATGCACTTCACAGCTGTCAGAAAGGAACAGGCTGTATCAATTGGGAGGGGCTGAGATGACAGAAACAAATTAATATAACAAAGGCTGGTTCCCTGGCTGATACTGCCTTACCTGTACCCAGTACCAGCTAGGTAGGGGAGGACGGGGAGGAAGAAACACCCTTGACTCCAGATGATCATTAAGGGACCTAGGCTGATGGAGAGTACACCATGACACACAGCTTCAGGGTACTCCATGACCGAGTGGGACCACTTAACATCTCAGCTCCAAAAGGGGACAAGCTACTTCTCACAGCTTGCTAGTCCAAGCTAGTCTTACAACAGCAAAGCCACCAGAAAAGGGGAAATGGGTCTCACTGAGCCACTCAGGCAGACTCTGATGCAGAAAAATGTACTTTACTCCTTTGTCTGGATTACCTGAAAAGGCAAGTGCTAGGGTGACGGGTATGCAGTACACCTGTCTGCAATATCCTGGGGGTTGAAGTTGGGGCTTGTGCAAGTCAAGCCAGCGCTCTACAACTGAGCTGCGTGCCAGACTTTGGTATCCTTTCCTATCACTGGCAGGCACTATTTTAAAAACAAGTAAAATAAATTCCAGGGTATGAGGCATGCACTTCGGATAAATGATTTTTTTCTTTTCTAAGTAAAGCACAGTCTATACTAGTGTAAGAACTGCTGAACCCTTGATTCACCCTGCTGGAACCGAACACATGGGGCAGCACCAGCAAAATCCTGCTTCCTGCAAAGTCTGCTGGGAGGTCTTAGACTGGCTTAGGTCTGAGCCACACTGGTCCACAGGTGACTAGGAACAGCTGCTGGCTGGCTGGCTGGCTAACTTTCCCCACTACAGAGTAATTTTTGTTTTATTTCCAAGTAGGTGCTATTTTCTATTCCTTTTCTAGAGTAAATTTTATTTTTGATATTCTTATGGAAAGCCCTATACAAAATTCAGCAAGTAAACCATATTGGGTTTTTTTATTTGGGGAGGGGACACGTCTATTTCAGGATGTATTAAGACATGAGACACACATTGGTTTGGCTTTTTGTTTTTTGCTTTTGTTTGTTTGTTTTGTTTTTGGACAGAGTCTCATACAGCCTAGGCTGGCTTCAAGTTGCTATCTATTATATAGCTAAGAATGGTTGTGATCCCTCTGCCTCCATATTTAAGTGCTGGGGTCACCTACAGGCATAACTCACCACATCAGGTGGAATCATCTTTTATAAAGTTATAACCAACACCCTCAAATAATACTTCAGTATGAGCTGAGCAAGGTGGCACAATCCTGTCAATACCAAACTTAGGACCCTGAAGCTGGAGGATCAAGACTTCAAGGCCAGCCTGTCTCAAAAAAAACAAAAAACAAAAATAAAACCCAAAAAAACAAAAATCAGGATTTTAAGAATTCAAATACTTTACATGCCAAATGTACTCAAGACAAAGTAACCCAGCAAGGTATCTGTCCCTCTTGTGGTTTTCTTTAAAAGTAGAGTCCAGCAATTTGGAACCAATGGAGTAAGCCATAAATAATGCAGGAAGTGAGTAGGTCAGGCGCCTGAACAACTTCCATGAATCACTGCAATACTAAGAAATGGACTTTTTAAAAAAGATAGTGGGATGCCGGGCGGTGGTGGCGCACGCCTTTAATCCCAGCACTTGGGAGGCAGAGGCAGGCGGATCTTTGCGAGTTCGAGGCCAGCCTGGTCTACAAAGCAAGTCCAGGACAGCCAGAGCTGTTAAACAGAGAAACCCTGTCTCGAAAAACCAAAAAAAAAAAAAAAAAAAAAGATAGTGGGACATGCTTTTAGTCCCAGCACTCAGGCAGACAGGCAAATCTCTGTAAATTCCAGGCCAGCAATAACTACACAATGAGACCCTGATTAAAAAGCTAGTTTTATAGCCCCATCACTGAACATACAAGGCTCTTAAGAGAAATGGTGCCGCTGGGCAGTAGTGGCACACTCCTTCAATCCCATCACTTGGGAGCAGAGGCGGGTGGATTTCTCAGTTTGAGGCCTGCCTGGTCTACAAAACGAGTTCCAGGACTGTCAGTGCTACAGAGAAATCCTGTCTTGAAAAACCAAGAGAGGGGGTGGGTATGCCATCAAGGCCATGCGTCATCAGATATCTTTTTACCTTTTGAATATCTTTTGTACATCACCTACATTTACCATTAATATGTCCTATAGAAACTCTACCACACAAAGGGGCTGCCTTGGCAGCCTGTGGCTCATTGAACCCTTCAGCATACAGTCCATGTTTAACTCATAGTGGAAAACCAACTAGGACACATTGCTTTCACTGTTCTTCTGAAGCTGCAAGTGTTTGGATGTAGCTAAGGTGTTTTCTAGGGCAGGCTTTCTGCTAAGAACTCTGAATCATAAAAGGGGTGATGGGCAGCTCCACCCCCTTCCCCACCTTTAGCTTCCAAACAGGTCTATTAACAATCCCTGTATTGTTTCTGAAAACGTAGCTCATATGAAAGGATGGTATAAATATATATATATATACACATACACACACATATATGTGTGTGTATGTGTATATGTATGTATGTATGTATGTATGTATGTGTATATATATATATATATTTCCCCCTAAACTTTAGAAAAGCAAATGACGTTCCCATGCCTATCTGGAGTGTCATCCAACCCATTCACCTAAACACTAGACGTGTTAATTTCCAATACTGCAGCTCATAAGACCAAACCCAATGTAAGCCTAGTATAAAAAAAATTATTTTTAAGAAAAAGTAAAGAAAGAAACCTCACTTACTCTGTGTTATATTTAAACTGAGGACAGATGGCATTAATGTGTGATATGCAAACAATTTTCAGGGCTTTAAGTCAGAGAAGCCACACACCATCTATCATCAATTCATAATTTGGCATGTCTGAAATCTTCCAATGAATGGCATATTGTAATTACTGAGGTTTCTTTTTTAGTGGCACACAAAGCAATGGTGTGACGCTCAGGCAAAGTCATGTTGGATTCCCTGAAATGAAATGCTAGGAACAGCAACTGACACGTATGGGCAATTGCCTAGGTAGCAGTCAGCTTGAGTGGATGTCTCTCTCGTTCATCCTAACACTCTCAACTGCTTCTAATTATCCCTCACACACATCTCCTGCTCCTGTTTTTGTTTTTGTTTTTTTTTTTTTTTAATGCTGCCAAGGCTGCTTGCTGGGCATGATGGTGCAAGCCTTTGAACCTAGAGAGGCAGGTGGATCTTTGTGAGTTCCAAAGCAAGTTCCTGCCTCAAAACTAAACAAAGTCAAGACAGTAAGGATGAAGATACGCTGTTTAAAAGCAGTGGTTCTCAACCTTCCTAATGCTGCGACCCTTTTATACACTTTCAAATGTTGTGGAGGCTTGTATTTCTTTGGAAACACAGTTGTGTTGAATGAATGTGTTTTTTTGTTTTGGTCTCAAGTGAGGGTTGTGGGAGTGCTTAATCTACAGCTGAAAAACAAACTTATAAAAGGTGCATCCAAAGCAGCCTGATGACTGTCACCTGTGGGGAAAATATTTATAGAAAGACACCTGGGAGTGTTCATGGTCTTGGTCAACAGGAAGTTCCTTGGGAGGAGGGCATAAGGTTGGCCAATGAGAAAACATCCTGGTGTATAATTAGAGGGAGGATAAAAAGGCCTGGAAACTCAAGAGGGTTTTTTTTGCTTGGCCTTACTTCTCATTGCTGCTCATCCCTGTTTAGCTTCAAAAGACTCTAGACAACATTTTGCCATAGGCTGCTACTGCTGAGACTTGCAGCCTAGGTTGGGCGGAGCCCAGATGGGAGGTGATGGCCCAGAGGCTGAGGCCAGATGCAGGGAGTGTAGCACCTGACTTGGAGGAGGTTCAGTGGGGCTAGATAGACAGAAGAGACTATGACTCCAAGTGGGGGTGAGGCACCAAAGCACTGAGGCCATGGAGGGCAGCATGTGTCCTGTGATGGTTCAACAAACTCCCTCAGGCATATTGGAGGTGCCGCAGCTGCCATTGAGATACCAGAGCCGGATAATTACTGAGGCCGCTGCTGATTGCTATTTTCATGTGTGTGCTGATTTGGATGGACTGCTGGGTGATTGCCCTGAGGACTTGCACCTGAGGACATCTTCATCTTAGTATCCTTTCTCCTGTGCCTCAGGTTGGTTAGTTGGCAGGTGTTTAGATAGTTAATAATAAATAGTTTAAAGGTATAGCATCAGTGGTGCCCCCAACCATACAATTATTTTTGTTGCAACTGTAATTCTGCTACTGTTATGAATCATAATATGTAATGTGTAATCTGTGTTTTCCGTTGGTCTTGTGTGAGTTCTGTGGAAAGATTGTATGACCCCCCAAAGGGAACGGAGGTTGAGAGCTGCTGGTCTAAAGGCTTAAAATGGCTCTCCCAGGTCATGCTCACTTGAGTTCAGTCTAAGGCCCACATGGAAGGAGAGAAGTGACTTCTGCAAGTTGCTGTATGATGTCCACACAGATGTGGTGTCATAGGCACGCACGCACACACACACACACACACACACACATACACACACACACACACACTCATACACACACACACACACACACACACACACACACACACACACAATCAATCACTGCAATATACACACCAAAAACAAGCCAGGCATCCTGGCTCTCAGCACTTGAGAGGCTAGGTAGCAGGACTGCCAAAAGCTCAAGGCCAGATCTACAGAATGAGACCCTGTCAAAAGGAGGAACATTAATTCTAGCTTTTTTTTTTTTTTGGTGTTTTCAGATAGTCTCACTATGTAGCCCTGGCTGTCCTGGAACTATGTTGACCAGACTGGCCTCGAACTCACAGAGATCCACCTGCCTTTGCCTCCTGAGCACTGGTATGAAAGATGTGTGCCATCATGCCCAGCTTAGCATTTGTGTCCCTGTGCCACAGCATCTATGAGGAGATCAAAGGGCAACTTGCAAAAAAAAAAAAAAAATCAGTTCTCTCCTTTAATGTGGGCCTGAGACTGAACTTGGGTTATCAGGCAGGATTATAATCATTTATCTTAAAAAAAAAAAAACCCTTATATTTTTGCATATAATCTAAATTTCTGTATATGCTATTCAACTTATAACAATGGTATGTAATGTTCTGCTCTTTCTCAGAAATTCCCAGTTCTCTCTAAAGAAACAACATCAAAAAGCATTTCTACTGTCCACCTGAATTGTGGGTAATCCTAAATAAAATATGACACAATCACATGTTGTCTTCAGACAGATCTCCTATGTTCCACACAATGGCCTGGAACTCAAGACCCTTCTGCCTCAGCCTCCCAAGAGCTGGGATGACAGCCATGCACCGCCATGTCTGGCTCAATCCAGAAACACACTATAGTCACGATACGGGGCTCACTAAGGTAGACCCACACATACCATTCCTGGCAAAGATTCTTGGCACGTCTACAAACACACGTCGTTGGCTTCATTCACACAGCTACAAAGAAGCATGCTCCTTCTTCAGACCAGCACTAAACAGAGACTTTGCTGTCTGTCATTACACCTAGCACATGCAAAGCCACAATCACAGACACTACTTTAAGAGCATTCAGCCCGAAAGCCCAGCAGTCCCACAGCTGACTGTAAACTTTCTGTTGGATCTAACACTAGAAACCAACTCCCAGCAGCTACCTTTCTCTGTTTGGCATTACAAGGACTTTTGTTAGTTTTGAGACAGTCATGTAGCCCAGGCTGATTTCAAACTCCCTAAGTTATGTAAGACTGGGCTCCTCAGATATCTGATGCTCCACCTCCCAGGTGCTGGGATTACAAGTATGCACCACACCTTGTTTTTGTGGAGTTGGGGATGGGGTTTTTGCATGTATCACTCTACCAACTGAGCCATACCCTAGCCCCTAACTGCCACCTTTGAGTACAAGAAGAGACAGTCACTAAGACATGGAGAGGAGCCAGGCCCTCCCAAGCCACTGCAACTGCTTCAGGATGTTTTAATTAACCGACCAAAAGTTTTCCTATTGAGCCAATTTAAGCTAGGTTTTCTGCTATTTAAATCTGAAAGTACCCTGCTTTTGAAAAATAATTAGAAAAAAAAATTGTATCTTATAAATGAAAGCCAGAACAAAACCAAACCTGAGCTAAAGAATGGAGGCAAAGTGAATATCAATGAGACCTCCAACTGTGGTAGAGAATGTAACTGAAAAAACAATCAGACCATGGGCTGACATGGGCACCAAAGTGAACAGGAGTTTTATGGGACATGGTAGGAAGGATACAAAGTGAGGCAGTGTCCTGCTGACGGGGAGCCAACTTCTCACAGCAGTCAGGAAGGACCTAGAGGAAGAAGAGGGAAGTGCTTTGCTGGAAGATGTCCCTTCTACTACAGAAGCAGGCTGGGAGCTGAGAGTGAAGAAGGGCCCAGAATGTACTAAGGGACCCTGTCTCAAAACGCAAGTATATGGCTCTACAACACTCAAGATCATTCTCTCTCTGGCCTACGCACACACAAACATGTGCACACAGACACAGAACTTGCCTCACAGTATACTACCTGACTGAGGCAAGCATAGTTCTGAGGCCCAGTCAAAAAGGGGGCAGGCAAGTGTTGTCTTCACAACCCAGGCACCAAACAATGTCCAGTGTGGGCACAAAAAACAACCAAGAGAAGAGGGCTGTAGCTTCAGGGAGCTTTCAGGGGCAGACACAGAAAATACAACTGATTTGATGGCTATGTGGGTGACAGATGAACAGACCAGCAAAAGAGCCATTTAGTTGGCTCTTTTGTTAAAAAAACAAAAACAATAAAAGTTGAAGGAGGGAGGGAGGGAGGGAGCGGGGAGCCCCATGCTAGGCAGGGTCTCACTGGGGTGGTGGCCATGAGACTGAGATCTGAGGGACAAGAGAAGCCACAAGAAAGTGGAGTGGAGAACATGGGAGCCTACTGGAGCACCAAACTCCAGAGTAAAGCCAGCTTGCCACATTTCAAGACATGGTGGGTGTGGACTAGAGGACTCCGCAGATCCAGCTGCCAGGATCACTGAGGGGCTTGATTTTATTGGGTGTGAAGTCACTGGAGAGCTCTCAAAAGAGAATGGTGCTAGCACTCGGGAGGCAGAGGCAGGTGGATCTCTGTGAGTTCAAGGCCAGCCTGGTCTACAAAGTGAGTCCAGGACAGTCAAAAAAAAAAAAAAAAGGGAATGGCAAGATCTGGCCCCTGCCACAAGAAACAGGCAACTACTAATTACTGGGAGGAGACTGGGTTATCAATTGACAGTTGAAGGAGCTGGATGGCCATGAAGTTCTCATCTTAACTGTGGTGACACCTTATCGAATCTATACATGTGATAAAACTGCTACACACACACACACACACACACACACACACACACACACACACACACA
>CAJQZJ010032807.1:5317794-5336347 GCA_907164525.1 Lophiomys imhausi
TTCTTTTTTTTTTTTTTTTTTGGTTTTTCGAGACAGGGTTTCTCTGAATATCTCTGGCTGTCCTGGACTCGCTTTGTAGACCAGGCTGGCCTCGAACTCACAAAGATCCGCCTGCCTCTGCCTCCCAAGTGCTGGGATTAAAGGCGTGCGCCACCACCGCCCGGCAACCCCAAAGTTCTTAACACTTGTTAGCCACTCCAGTGTCTTTACCATCTCTGTGCTGTGTGATGTTGTGTGGTTTTCAACTGCAAGGTTACAACAGCCTTTTTTTTCTTAATTCTGTCTATGTATTGTGTCTGTGCATACACCTGCATATGCGTATGTGAAGGCCAGAGGTCATCCTCAGGGGCGGTTCCTCAGGAGCTGTCTCCTTGGTTCTCTTTTGAGATAGGGTCTCTTACCAGGAAATGGAGTTCACTGATTGGCAAGGCTCCCAGCCACCATGCCCAGCGGCCACATCAATTTTTAAGTGGACGCTAGGGTTCTGGCTCATGTCCTCATGCTTGCTGGACAAGAACTTCTTGACTGAGTCATCTTCCCCGTCTCAATAGCTCTCATTTTTAAAAAGTAATTTCCCCCAAATACAAATACATAAATAAATGCTGAGACTCTGTAACAGTATTTAGCTTTAGAGAGATGCTACCCAACCATTTCTCAGCAGCATAAAGATGAAGGCAAAACCTATGTCATCTTCAATAAAATGGCTGGTTCCAAGATTTTCATAAAATTATCATCACAATTTTAATAAACACACAACCCACCAACCCCCAATCCTATGGTTACACTCACAGCTACTCCCAGACCATGAATTAATAACACCCATCACCTGGTCCTTCTCCATCAAAGGCCACCCAAAAACTCTGAAGCTTTCCAAGTCTTCAATGCCAAAATTAACCATGAAAGCCTCTCTTTTACCAGCTGACTAGGATCTGTTAATAGATACCCGCCACAAATTCTATAATTAGGATTTCTAAGCCACAGATCTCATCTCGTCTAAAAGTCCCCAACTCAGTTACTCAAAAGCCACCTGGATTGTAACTAAACTCAGGGCCCAGTGTCAATAAGCAAAATTTCACAAGAATGACTGTCAAACAACTTAACTCCCTAAAAGTATTGGCCAACACAGGTACCCTGCATCCACTGAGGGAGTTCCCTCCAGTCACCTGCTGTTCGTCTAAAGGGAAAGATGTCCAACCAGACCAGAGTCTGGGTTCAAAAATCATTATCTGATCTGATATCTTCAGAGAAAAAAAGTATCAATCTTTTCTTAAACAAAAAATGCAACAGCTACAAACTTTCTGAGAACTTCCACTATAGGGGAAGGATACCTCCATGGTCAGACCTTATGCAAAGGCTCAGTCTGAAAGAACAAGAAGAGAGTCTTAGGCCCAACCACACTGCCTTGGAACAGAAAAATCCAGGGAAATCCCTGCAAGGCCTCACATTTAACGATGTATTTCCTTTTCTGAGCTGGAAAGCCCCAAAGCAGGCCCTATGCCAACCTTGCCATCCAGCCTTAGGGATGGATTCAAACTGGTAAGGTCTGCAGGGAAAGGAGAGGGAGAAGGGAAGAGGAAGCTGAGGGCAGTGGTCCAGACTCTGGACCCACGGAGAGGGGCAGCTATGATAGAGAGCTCGCCTCTTCCGTTTGCAAACTACCCTGTTGCTGTCAGACCCATGGTAAACTCTGCGATCTCCTTTGAAGGTGGCACTACAAAGCACCTAGGAAACCGGAACATTGCTGTGAAGACTCAGGTGGAGCGAGGAGCCTGCACTGGAGAAGCTGCCACAGCTCAGCTTGTGTGGGAGGGGGGGATCGCGCCACAACAGAGACCCAAGGATGTGGCATTGAGGGGGTGGTGGTAAAGACATTGCAGAGAAGATAGGAATCAAAGACTCGGACTCTGTAGTACTAAGTGGCCTGGCCTCAGGGAGAACGGAAGTGGACTAGACTGGTGAGGTCTGGACCACTGATGAGGTGGGGGAAGTGAGAACAAGACTGGGAGGCAGACGTTTGGTCCCAGACTGGCTAGAGGAATTTGCCAATGAAGGGTGGAAGCTGTAAGACAGAAGCGAGGGGGTGGGACTGAAAGATAACTGAGGGCGGGATCAGGAAGAGACAGGGGCGGGGCTTTGGGGAACCAGGAGAGGGCGCGGGTCCAAGAGGGAAGAAGAAAGCTAGAGAGATGGAGATGAGGTGGGGGTGAGGAGGTAGGAGAGCAGAAAGAAGTAAAGCAGACCAGTAGGGGGGTGAGTCGAGGGTACCAGGAGGGAGAAGTAAGAAGGCAGAAAACAGGTCAGGGAAGAGGGTGGGAAGGAAGGAAGGGAAGTGATGAGAAGCTAGGAGGGAAAAAAAGGGGACAGGTGGGAGGATAGTGAGGGGTGGGACTAGAAGGGGATAGGAGGTAGGAGGATATAAAGGGAGAAGAGATGGATGATGAAAATGTGAAGTGGAGGTGGAAAGAGCAAAAGGAGGTGCAGCGAGGGGGCAGGACTTATATGAAGTTGAAAGTAGGTGTGGGGCTGAGGGAGTGAGGTACAAGGCCTGGAGAAGAGCAGGGAGGTGGCAGGTGTGGGTCAGAGAGTGCCGGAGGCAGAGTCTAGAGAGGTGCACAAGGGGAAACGGTGGAAGACCCCCAGGGTCGGTACCTATATGTAGCTGCTGAGGGCAGAAAGGAGAGCCAAGGGACAGGCCTGGAGAGGAGGAGCTAGGAGGCGGGACTTGATGCAGAAGGGTAAGGTTAGGGACAGAGGGAAGTAGCTAGGGGGCGGGGCCCATGTGCAACTGACCGTAGGTGTGGGCAGAGAGGGACGGGGGGGGGAGGGGGCGGCGGCGGGAAACCTGAGGAAGAGAAAGGAGCCGAAGGCGGGGCCTAGAGAGAATCAGCCAGAGGGGTAGAACCTGATAGAGGGATGAACAGCAGGCCAGGCTTAGGGCAGAAAAAGCCAGCTGCCTGGACTTGCAGAGCAAGCAGGGGGCGGGAAATGATGCAGAGGGAGGTGCCAGGGGGCGGGGCACCGAGGCTACAAAGTAGTCAAGGGGGTGTATCCTTGCGGGGGAGGGCGCCGGAGTCTGCAGATCAGTCAAGGGCTGAGCCGGGTTAGGGAAGGGGGCGAGTGTGCGGAACAGCGGAGGGCGTGGCTTGATGCAGAGGGAGTGGCTGTCGCAGCGGGGGCGTGGCCTTTGCCAGGGGCGGGGCCTGATGCAGAGGGAGGGGACGAGGCGGCGGGGGCGGTGCCTGCAGAGCAGCCGGGGGCGGGGCCGGAGAGCCAGCGAGGGGCTCACGCCGTAGGGGGTGCAGCGGTCCCGGGACAACGGCCGGTGCAGGGGGGGCGGGGCGGGAGTCTGTGGGGTCCCTGGGACCGCCTAGAGGCGCGAGGGCCGCGGCCCTGTCGTGCCTACCTGTCAGACGGATCTTGATGCTGGAGCCGTTCCTACGCGTCCCAGGGTTCGACATCTCCCGCCAGCGGCCGGCCGGCCTCGGATCCTGAGCCACCGCCCCCCAGCCCGGCCCGGCCCGGCCCCGCCGCCGCCTCAAGGTTACGGCCACGGGCTGGGCGCCGGGGTCCGAGCCGGGACGCCGAGTGCGCGGCGCAGGCGTCGGGACAGAGGCCGCGGGCTGGAGCCACAGGACCGAGCGCTCGGCCGCGCCGCCGCCCGGAGCTGCCTCTGGCTTGCCCAGCCCGGAGCCGCTGCACTCGCAGCCGGACGCCCGCCGCCCTCGCTGCTTCCGCCGCCGCCTCCCGAGCGCGCGTGCCCGCCGCGGTGCCGGCCCGGCCCGGCCCTGCGCGGTCTCGCGCCTGCGTGCGTGCGCGCGCCCGAAGAGCACGGCGCTACGCCGACCGCTCTCTTCCCGGGCGCGCGCGCAAGGGCCCCGGGAGCTGCAAGGCTTCTGCAGCGGGCGAGGAACCTTGAAACAAATTTTAGGCGCACCCGCCCACCCCCAGCTGGCGGAGCTGCTTCTTAGCCACAATCTCGGAACGAACTGATTTGCTTTGCGACGATTCGGGGAACCGAATTGTTTTTCCAGTGTCGGACTTTTCTAGGGTCCAGATGGAAGCCAGGGTGTTGTGTGAAACCCCAAGCACCTTGCGCGCGTGCGCGCACGAGCACGCGGTATCATTTTTGTGGAAATAGCGTTTAGATCTTTCAAGTTGCAAGGGAAGACTTCCCGCAATGATCGAGTGCCGGGTGTGTCCTGTGCAACTGGTGTATTCGATTGACAGAGTGGCTAGACTCAACAGGAAGTGCAGCATATGAACCAGCTAAACAAGATGAAGGGTGTAAATGGAGAGGTTGATGGTTTTGTGGTTAGGGACCTGCATGCAATTAAACCCAAAAGAGTAAGCAGGGTTTGCCTTCGACAAACGCACCTCCCGGCCGGCCCCCAGGTAAAAAGTGAAAGCCATGCTTTCCCCAGATAGCAAACCCATCTCCATAGAAACACATTTCTAGGGAGGAAATAAAACGTTCTTGAAAAGGCCCGGTATTAAACAAACTCTCAACTGACCCGAACCTAATTCATTTGATGGACAGATTCTTGCGGTGTCTTTATGTGGCTTAGCCCGGCTACCCACAGCACTTGACCACCCTCTTTGGGGACGGGCTTATCTGTAACCCAGGCTCTCCTTGAATCTGTGATTCCTCCTGCTCAGCCTTCTGAGTGCAGGGATTACAGGCCTGTACCACAACCCACCTGGCCCTGTCCTAGGTGGTTCGGTTTCTATGACCCTGTGCAGCCCAGACTTTTGAATAGCGGTAGGGAAGTATCTAAATATAAGATCAGTGAATGGACAACAGTTAATCCCTAACTCTGTCTCCATTTCTAAGCATTTATCACTTAGAGTGAGACCCTAGGTTCCAATAAATCCATTTAAGAGTCTGTGATGGAGGTTGGGAAGATAGCTCCATTGATAAAATGTTTGTTGTGCAAGCATGAGAACCTGAGTTTTGTGGGGCTTTTTAGATATTTCTTTTATCTACATAATGAGTGTCTTGCGTTCATGTTTGTATGTGTGCATCAGAAGGTGCTGAATCTGGAGCAGGTGGTGGTGAGCCACCATGTGGGTGCTGGGAACTGAACTCAGGTCCTCTGGAAGAGCAACAAGTGCTCTTAACAACACAAGTGCCCTTAACTGTTCAGCATCTCTCCAGGTCCAAGGATCAGGTTTGCTGGTGAGTTTGAGTGATCCCAGCCCTGGGGAGGCAAACAGGGAGATCTCTGGAGCTTACTTGCCAGCGAGCCTCCTTGCCTCCTTGGTGAATTGGGGAACCCTTTGCCAGTGAGGGACTCTATCTCAAAAAAAGGAGGGGAGAGATAATCTGTTGAGCAAAACTGAGGTTAATCTCTCTCTCTCCTTCTCTTTCTCTCTCACACACACACCTCAATTTCTTTCCCACAGGCCTCCCTCTTTCCCTCTCTGTGGTTCTTTCTCCCTTCCTAGCCCCCTGCATCTCTCTACTTCTCTCCTTACCTCTCTGTCATTCTCTCTTTCAGTATCCTTGACCATAGCTCCCTCTTTCTTCATCTCTCTTCCCCCCACCTTTAACCAGTCCTCCATCCCCAACCCCTGTACACTTCCCTACTTTCTCAGTATCTCCCCTCCCCATACTACCTTTCTTCCCCTCTCAGCCCACAGGTGCTTTCCCCGTCCTCCAGTGTCCATTTCCCAGCAGTTATCACCCAGGACTCGTGGATTGCTCCACCTCCTTGTTTTCTTACCTGCCTAGATGTCTGGGGTCTTTCTTTGCCTGATTATCCCAACCTTTATGGCACAAGCTTGCCTCCTGAAGGCTACTGAAAGTCATTTCCTCTGCCCATTAACTTGAGGCAGTGCCGCTGTCTAGAGAATTCTAACAGTTTTCCTGCCCTACCCTGCTTCAAAGAGAGGACTGTCCTCCATGGAAGCTAGTAAACATTGGTGCTTGTTTGGTGTGTGTGCTTCTGTGTGCTGTTGCATGAACATATATATAATGCATATATATATATGTGCATATATATGCACACAGATCTGGAAGATACAGTCAGACATTCATTGGGTCTTTCCCAATCACTCCCCACCTCAGTTCTGAAACAATCGCTCACTGAACCTGGAACATAGTGATTCACCTGGACTGGCTGACCAGCAAGCCCCAAACATTCTTATCTCCCTCTCCCAGCACTGGGATTACAGATGGGGGATGCCACACCAAGTGTTGACTGCAGAACAGCAGAGACTGGCCTTGAATTTGCTATGTAGCCAAGGATAACCTCAAACTTTGACCATCCTGTTTCCAGAAAGACAAGAATGCACCACCAAGTCCTGCCAACCCATTTTCCTGCTAAGATCTGAAGCTCTAATCTTACCCCAATTGTGCACCTGGAATCCAGCTCAGACCCTTATACTTGGAAGGCAAAACACTTTATTGACTAAAGTATCTCCCCAGCCTGTTTTTCTTTGAGACAAGATTTCATACAGCCCAGACTGGCCTAGAACTCAGTATGTAGCTGAGAATGACCTTAAACTGTTAATCCCCCTTCCTCCATCTCTTGAGGGTAAGAAATACAAGAATATATCTTCAAGCCTGGTTTTGTGCAGTACTGGGGACTGAACCCTTGAGTTCCTGCATGCCAGGCAAGCTCCCTACCAACTTAGTCACATCCTTAGCCCCTTCCCCACCTTTTGATTAGCAAACTTGAACATGGTTTTCAGCCCTAGATTGAGGTCTGCTATGACTCTTAATTCATTTGTATTTCTTTCTTCTTACTCAAAGTAGCTCTAAAATATATATTCCAAACTCCCATATAGTCCCACCACAGGAACACTGTCAGCTGTTCATCTAGTTAACTGAGTAACAAATTTAAGGCCAGCCTAGGCTACTTGAGATCCCATTGGAAAACAAGTGAGGTTTGGGAGCTGGCTCACTTGGTAAAAATGCTTGCCACAGAACACACTGGGAGCCAGACATAGCAGCACCTGAGAAGCAGATAGGAGGATCCCTGAGTCTTGCAGGCCAGCCAGTCTAGCTCAGTCAGTGGGGTCCAGTTCAATGAAAGAACCTGCCTCAAAAAACAAGGTGGGACCCTGCAAGTTGGCCCAGCCAGTAAAAGATACTGACCATCTGAGTTTGATCCCTAGGACCCACACTGTAGAATGAGAGAACTGACTCCCACAAGCTGTCCTATGACTGCCACTACTGCTGGTCTAATATCCTGAACCCTTCATTCGTTTCTCCTGTTAGTCCAAAAGGCCTTTGGGATCTCTCTCTAAATTATACCTTAAACTAAACATAATCAATATGTGAGCTTTCCCTTATGTGTCCATGTTTGTTTTAGAGGCAGCCTCAAGTAGCAGAAACTGGACTTGAATTTGCTATGTAGCCAAGGAAAACTTCAAACTTTGACCATCCTGCTTCCAGAAAGACAGGAATGCACCACCAAGTCCCGCCAATCCATTTTCCTACTAAGACCTGAAGCTCTAATCTTACCCCAATTGTGCAAAAGTAGAAACAGACTAGTGTGACAAAGATTTCCCCAGTCCCCAGAAGGAGTGGGACCTGTGCCTCCTTACCTAAGGGCATAAATATAAACAAATTAAGTTAATTTAGGGTTTAGTAGCATCTACTTTGTGTGAGGGCAGGATGCAATTTAATTACTGCTGCTCTTTCTGCCTAGGGAACACAATCTTTTTAAGGCTAGATACATCTAATCTAGTTTCATCTATTTTTACTGATGGACATCATAGCAAGATAGTGTACAAACTGACCCTGGCCCCTCTCCATTCCTCTAATCTCCATTCCACTAATCAATCAGCCTTCTATCCTAGGATCTTCCCAAGTCCCAGTTATGAAGTAGCAACGAAATAATTTTATGATGGGGGTCACCACAACATGAGGTGACCTCATGCATTAGGAAGCTTGAGAACCAGTGCCCTAAGTGAATTGGTCTTAGTCTCTGATGTGGTTTTAAGGTGATGGTTAAACAAGTAAAGATGTTTGCCACCAAGTTCACTAAGATGATCTAAATTCAATCCCCAGGACCCACATGGTGGAAGGAGAGAACCAACTCCTTAAAGTTGTCCTCTGACACACATGCCAAAGCATACCCACACTCATAGAGGCACAGAAAGGTAAATATAATTTAAACATTTCAAAACATCAATTTTCTTTTCTTCCCAAGAACTATGTTTTAGAAAATATGCCAGACATAGTGCCCCACACCTTTAATCCTAGCACTCAGGAGGCAGAAGCAGGTGGATCTCTGGGAGTTCTAAGCCAGCCTGGTCTATAGAATGATTCGGGGACAGCCAGGGCTACACACAGAGAAGCCCTGTCTCCAAAAACCAGGAAGAAAAAAAAAAGGAAGGAAGGAAATACAATTTTATCATTTATATACAACTATTAGTAACATTGCTTCATTGTTCCTTTTTGTTATATTACAGGCTGTTGACAAATGTTCATAGCAATCCCCTGTGTATTGGCAAGGTGCTACTTTGTAAGGAATTTTAAGATACCTGGTGGGTTCTAGTACTGCATGCTTTTAATTCCAGCATTAGGGCTGGTCTCCCCACCTCAAATGATCCAATCAAGAAAATCCCTCAGGAGCCAGGTGGTGATGGGACATGCCTTTGATCCTAGCACTCTAAAGGCAGAGGCAAGCAAATCTCTGTGAGTTTGAGTCCAACTTAGTCTACAGAGTGAGATCCAAGAGAGCCAGGGCTAAAACAGAAAAACCCTGTCTAAAAAAAAAATAATCTCTTCTAGAGATACTTAGCTGTCTCCATTTTAGTTGATTCCAGACAGTCAAATTGACAACCAAGATTGTGAGTTCACTCCACGTCAACTTGACATCTAACTTTTTTGTTTGTTTTGTATTTTGCTTTATTTTTTTATTTTTTCCCCCAGACAAGGTTTCTCTGTGTAGCCCTGGCTGTCCTGGAACTCACTCTGTAGACCAGGCTGGCCTCGAACTCACAGAGATCTGCCTGCTTCTGCCTCCCGAGTGCTGGACTAAATGCATGCCCTACCACAGCCTGGCAAGATTTTATTTTTAAGTGTGTGTGTCTGTGCGTGTGTATGTCTGTGTGTGTGTGTGTGTGTGTGTGTGTGTGTGTGTCTGTGTGTCTGTGTCTGTGTGTGTGTCTATATGTGTGTGTGTCTGTGTGTATGTACACCAGAGGGTGCCATCAGTGGTCTTCCTCAGTCTTTGCCCATCTCACAGGATCTACAGTCCACTGACTGGCTAGGCTGGCTGCCCACTGAGCCCCAGAAATCCTTTCTCTGCCCCTCCAGCTCTGGAGTTGTAGACACCTAACGTTTTTACCTGGGGGGCCAAGAATCCAAGCTCAGGTTCTGGTATATCACCTCCCAGCCTTTTGTTTGTGTGGTTGTTATTTTGTTTTTTGTTTTTTGGGTTTTTTTTGAGACAGAGAGAGACAGAGACAGAGCGAGAGAGAGAGAGAGAGAGAGTCTCATCTATATAGCCCAGGTTGGCCTTGAACTCATTATTTAGATGGCTATGGCGGTTTGAATGATATGTCCCCCATAGTCTCTGGCATTTGAACACTTGGATTCCAGTTGGTAGTGCTGTTTGGAAGGTTTAAGAGGTGTGGCCTTGCTGAAGGAAGTATGGGCTGGAAGTTGTGTGAGATTTTAAAGGCTGAGCCTCTCCCGGTTTGCTCTCTTCTTTGTGCATGTGGTTCAAGAAGAGAGCTTTCATCTTGCCACTTCCCCACCATGATGGACTCTTACCCTCTGGAATCATACCCAAATTAACTCTTCCTCTATAAGTTGCCTTGGTCATGGTGTTTATTTAAACACTAGAACAGTAACTGATGCAATGGTCCTGAATGATCCTCTTGCCTCAGCCTGCTTGGACACTGCAATGACTGGTGCATAGCGTCACGCCTTGCCAGTTTTGGAAAGTTCTGGGTGCTGAGAGTGAAGACCCAGCTCCTAGCATGTGAATCAATAGATTGTAATTGGGTTCCAATGCATGGACCAAAAACTAAAAGGCAGCTCAAGAGCTGCCGATGTGGCTCAGTTGGTAGGGTGCCATCAAGCTTGGTTTTTGTGGTGCTGGGGCTGGAGTCCAGAGCTTCATACATGCTAGGTAAGCACTTTGCAGATCTCTGAGGCTGGACTGTCAGCCAGAAGCTGCGTCACTAAGCTTCAGGCTCACGGAGCATCTCTGTCCCAAAAACTAAAGGTCAAGAGCGATAGCAGATTACACTGACATTGACCTCTAAGTGCCACATGCACATGCATGGGACACTGCACCCATGTACATTCAAGCATACACATGCATATATTATATACAGAAGTGCACCCCGAGAAACAGTGAGCCAGATATGGAGACTCATAGCTGGAATCCCAGCACTTGGAAACTAGAGGCTGAAGAATCAGGAACTCAAGACCACCCTCAGTTTTACAATGGTGTCAAGGCTAGCCTGACTACTCTGGACTTGGCAGTGCCATGGAGTAAACTCGGTGTCATGCATGCTCGGGCACTAGTCTAGTGCTCTACCACTGAGCAACCAGGTACTAACTGTGTAGCTTATGCTGCCCTTGAACTCACTGTGTAGCCCAGGCTAGGCTAGTAGAGAGAGGTGAACTCAGCTGCTTCCATTCAGTGCAGAGCCCAGCCAGTGGGACACCACCATCCACATTTAGAGTAGATCTTCTGATCTTGACCAACCCAATCTACAAACTCTCTTAGGCGATTCTAGGACCTATCAAGTTGTCACTGTTAACCTCCATGTACCCCTAAAAATGGAGATCACTTTGAGGGTCTCTCCTGGTTCCACATTATATTTTCAGTTATATGTGTATTTAAAAAAAATTTTTATTTGTCTGAATGAATGTATGCTACATGTTTTCAGTGCCTGCAGAGTCTAGAAGTGGCCATTGGGTGCCCTGGAGCTGGAGTTACAGGTAGTTGTGAAACGGACTAACATTGGTCCTGGGAAGGGACCGATGCTCTGGAAGAGTACTGAGCACTCTTAGCTACTGACCATCTCTCCAGCCCCAGCTCTCTGTGTATTTTGTAGGAAAGAAATTCTGTTATTTTGCTAGCTTTCCCCAGAAGAGCTTGCCTTATGCCTCTAGATTTGAGGAAAAAATAGGGAAAGCCATGTTTGGGTGACCCAGAATTCAGAATGCAAAGGAGGCATGGGGGTTGGAAATTAAGGTCATTTAGCAAGCACAGGCTCCAGGTTCAGTCCCAAGACCAGTCAGGGAGAATACACCACAAGAGAACCAAAGGTGAGAGTTGGATGTTGGAAGGACTTCCCTTAAAGGACTTGCTGACCCCAGTAACCCACTGATGTGGATATACTACAGACACAGATCTGCCTGTTTGGGTTCCCCTTTTACATATACACATTGTTATGCCCCAGTTTTACATGGATACCAGGGATTTGAACTCAAGTTCTCTTGCTTGTGCAGCAGGCACCTTTACCTGGGCCATCTTTCCAGCCCCTCCTTATTTTAGGTCTCGATTCACCAATTTAAGACTCTGTTGTCTCCTCATTGTGAAAGATGAGGAGTCAGGCGACAAAGACATCCTTCCTCCTTCATCCATTTTTACAGGTTTTCACTTCTTGTTCACTCTGCTTCTGCTTTGCCATTCACGGTTCCTTCCTGTCAGAACAAGACCGGTTTTCTCCCTCTGCTCCTCTTCCCTGGGGTCACAGCCTCATGATCTGTCAGCTGTGTTGTAACAACACCAGGAACAGCAAATATTTGTTCCTGTTGCCATTGTTAACTTCCTTGGTTGGTCTCTTGGTTCTCCAAGATCATCATTTTAGAATCAAGATCAAAATCGTAATGTCTTGGGTTGCTTCACATCTGGACCCCTGAGTTTCTCAGTGTTCTTCTTGCTAGTTCCCCTCCCCCACCCTCTTATTTCTGTCCCTCTGTCACCCAACCTAGGCTAGACCTCACTATATAACTCACCACGATGGTCTCAAATTCTCAGTTATCCTCTTGTCTCAGTTTCTTTCTTTTTTTTTTTTTTTTTGTTTTTTCAAGACAAAGTTTCTCTGTGTAACAAAGCCTGGCTGTCCTGGACTCAAACTCACAGAGATCCACCTGCCTCCACCTCCCGAGTTGGAATTAAAGGCATGCACCACCATGCCCAGTTACCTCAGTTTCTTAAACTGGGATTATAGACATACATCACTATATTCTACTTTTAACATAATTTATTTTTGGTTCGGCTTTTAAAAAGTGAAATCTAGGGGCTGGAGAGATGGCTCAGTGGTTAAGAGCACTGACTGCTCTTCCAAAGGAGCCAGGTTCAATTCCCAGCACCCCCATGGCAGCTCAGAACTGTCTGTAACTCCTGTTCCAGGGGAGCAGACACCCTCACAGAGACATACATACATTCAAAATACCAATATACATTTTAAAAAGTGACATTTATTGACTGATTGAGACAGGATCTCATGTAGCCTATTCAGCTAGGCTGACTTATCAGCCAGCCCCAGGGATGCACCTGCTTCCACATCACTAGCTGAGATTACAGACATGTACTAACACACCTCACTTTGCTTTTTTTGTTTCCCAAAGATTCTTTTTCTTGCTTGCTTTAGGGGACCAACCCTGGGCATGACCCATGCCAGACAAACATTTCACCCCTGACTAACATTTCACCCCTGACTTCTATTCCCAGGCCTTCAATATCTTATCTTGAAGCCTTGAATATACTGTTGATTACTACTGATGCTAGAATTTGGCTTGAAATGGAATGGTTTGAGGTTTTTTGTTTTTCATTTTTTAATGTGGTATGTGTATGCAAGTTTGCATGTATGTGGGGACATGTGTAGGTACCTGTGTGTGTGTATGTGTGGGGTCGCACATGCACATTTGTATATTCATGTGAAGGACCAGTGTTGTTGTCTGGAATCATTCTCAGTAAGTTTTCTACTTTATTCATTGATGCAGGGTCTCTCAGTCAAACCCAGAGCTTATCAATATGGCTAGTCTCACTAGGATCTCCTGTCTTATCCTTCTAAGCTTGGAATTACAGGTGTGCCACCACAGCCACCAGGCATTTACATGGGTTTCTAAGGATCTGAACTTGGTTCTCATGCTTGCCTGGTAAGAACTTTAGTCAGTTATTCATCTCCCCAGCCCCTGGGTTTTGGATTTTTGAGCCAGAATCTCTACCCTAGGCAGCCTGGAACTCCCTGTGTAGCTGAGGATGACCTTGAACTCCTGATCCTCACAATTCCTTATCTTGGGTTACAATCATACACCACCACAGCAAGTTTATGTGGTGCTGGAGATCAAATCCAGGGCAAATCCATGCAAGCCAGACAGTCTACCGACTGGGTTACATCCCTAGAACCGGTCATTACAAGATGCAGGAAAGGTAGTTAGTGGCTATGGTCTGGGTGTGTCTGCCAAGGATTCCTGTGTTGAAATTTACTACTCACTGTGAAGTGTTCAGAGAATGGAAAATTAAACCAAATGGTTAGAGGTGGGACTATGGAGAAAGTGACTAAGGTAAGATTAGATCACCTGGGTGGAGTGTCCTTAGTTGAATTCTGGTGGCTCTATAAGGAGGCTGGGACTAATGCATATGTCTCTGTGTCATATGACATCCTCTGTCTCTCTGGGGTTTCACCAGCAAGAAGGCCTTCACCAGGTGTAGGTCTATGAGCCTTAAGATTTGTAGGCTAAATAAATCCCTTTTCCTTATAAAGTTATCTAGCTTTGAGAATTTTGTTAGAGTAACACAACACTGACTAAGGATAAAGTTTTTTTTTTTTTTTCCTTTTTGAGACAGGACTTCAAACTTACTTTGTCTCCAAGACTATGGTCGAACTTGTCCTGACTTTCCTACCTCCACCTCGCGAGGGCTGGATTTAAGGCAATATGCCACCAACTTTGCATCAGACTCCAAAGTCTTGAATTATTTTGTTCTTAAGTTTTGTTTGTTTTAGTTGGTTTGAGATGGCTCTCATAATGTAGTTTGGACTAGTTTTCAAATGGGATATCCTCATGCCTCAGTCTCTCTAGGGTCTTGGATTAGGCATGCCCAGCTCAAGAATAAATACTTTGCCGGGTGATGGTGGCAGAGGTGGCGCACACCTTTAATCCCAGCACTCAGGGAGGCAGAGGCAGGCAGATCTTTGTGAGTTCAAGGCCAGCCTGGTCTACAGAGTCAGTCCAGGACAGCCAGAGATATACAGAGAAACCCTGTCTTGAAAAACCTAAAAAAAAAAAAAAAAAGAATAAATACTTTGAGTTTAGCATTTGAGCCTCTTATTTTGCAGATGAAAATTAGACGCCTCAATGGGAAGACAGAAAGAGCTGACCAGTGAGGTAAGTAGTGGATAGAGGAATGCCAAGATTTCACTGGGTTTTAGCCACTTGAAGAAAAGAATCAGAATGGAAACTCAAGGCTTCATGTCAGTTTGCTTTCCCTACAGTGCCTGGAATGTCACGTACTGCCACACGGAGCCAGCTGTTATCGCCCATGCCTAATCATGAGAACGAGATTTCTTCTATGAACTATGACAAATTTGGGGGCAAATTCGAGGTCAGAGTTCTCCCAGTTCAGTTTTCACACTGTAAGCCAACCCACTGCCAGTCTCCCCTTCCTTCCTGTCTTTGTTAGCCTACCAGTCACCCCAGCAGGTTGAGTCCAAGTTGCATGGGCACTCAGCCAGATGGTGACTAACACGTGCACCCAGATCATGTAGGAAAGGTGAACAGCGCCTTTTTAAAGGACCCTGCTAAACCAGTTTGCAGCTGTAACTCTCAACCACAAAGGCTTCTTTGTCTTGTAATCTAAGCACAGAATGACTGAATGAGAGAATGAAAAAAGAAGTGAACCCTGTGCAGAGGGAACAATCTTAACAAGGTCTCTAGCATTTGTTTTTTTCAAGTAGGCTCTCACATAGCCCAGGCTGGCCTCAAATTATGTAGCTAAGGATGACTTGGAGCTTCTGATATTCCTGCCTCTACTGTTTGAGTGCTGAGATTGTATGACTCCACAACTCCTGGTTTATAGGGTGCAGGCAATGAAACCCAGGGTTTTGTACATGGTAAACAACTGAGTCACATCCCCAGCCCAAACCTGAACTTCTGATCCTCCTGTCTCCCTTCTTTGAGTGTTGGGATTAAAGGTGTGCGGAACCAGGCCAGGTTTTTACAGATGGGTTTTGTTATTTTTGAGACAGAGTCATACTAGATAGCCCTAGCTGGCCTAGAATTCACAGAGATCTGGCTGTTTCTGCTTTCCAAAGGTACGCCTGGCTAGCAATAGCAATGCCTTTTTTTGTTGTTGTTTGTTTTGTTTGGCAGGAGTTGGGGGGTGGGGTGAAGGGATGGGAAGGGAGGTGGGGAGGTGGTGGTGGTGGTGGTGTGTGTGTGTGTGTGTGTAGACAGCATTTCTTTATGTGTGTATAGACAGCATTTCTCTATGTGGTCCTGGATGTCTTGAAACTTGCTCTGTAGATCAGGCTGGCCTCAAACTCAGAGGTCTGTCTGCCTCTGCCTCCAGAGTGATGTCAATGTATTTTTGTAAACCATCTACATTCTCTAACTTCAGTCTATGGATAGGGGTGAGGGGAGGCAATTTCTGTTTGTTTGTTTGTTTTTGTTTTGAGACAGGGTCTCTCTATATAACTCTGGCTGTCCTGGAACTTACTATGTAGACCAGGCTGGCCTTGAACTCACAGAGATCCTCCTGCCTCTGCCTCCTAAGTGCTAGGATTAAAGGTATTTGCCACTACCATCTGGCCTGGGAGGTGATGTTTTTAAAAAAATTGAAAATAATCTGACCCTAGTCTGATTTTAAGTATATGAGTGGCACTACTCTTTTTTTTTTTTTTTTTTTTTTGGTTTTTCAAGACAGAGTTTCTCTGTGTATCTCTGGCTGTCCTGGACTCACTTTGTAAACCAGGCTGGTCTCGAACTCACAGAGATCCACCTGCCTCTGTCTCCCGAGTGCTGGGATTAAAGGTGTGCGCCACCACGCCCTGCAAGTGTCACTTCTTGGTCTTTGGTCAACATCACCTGTAAAAAAATACATGCAACTGTACCACGGTAGAAGAACAATTGAAATGTAAATATAGTAGTTTTAGACTACTAGGCTCATTTCCTTCCATTAAAACATTCCTGTTATATATAACATGTAAAAAATTATAAGTACTTATGCATACCGCATATTAATATGCTATACATTATTTAATTTTTTTGAGATCGAGGCTTGCTATGTTGCTCAAGTTAGCCTCAAATTCCTGAGTTCAAACAATTCTCCTGCCTCAACCTCTTAAATTGCATTGCATTGACTGATTGTGTGTGCACACTTATGCCACAGTGTGCATGTGGGGGTCAGATGACAACTTACAAAAGTAGATTCTCCCCTTCTACCACGTGGGTCCTGGGGATCAAATCAGATTGTCAAGTATGGCCCCCAATGCCTTACCCACTGAGCCATCTCACTGGGTCATAACCCAAGCTTCTTGAGTAGTTGAGTCACATATGTGTTTTATCATATCTTTTTGTTTGTTTGTTTTTTAGAGACAGGATCTTGGCTGTCTGTGTGGCCCTGGCTTCCTAGAACTTGCTCTGTAGACCAGGCTGGCCTCAAACTCACAGATACATGCCTGCCTCTGCCTCCCAAGTGCTCGGATATAAGGAGTGTGCCGCCACTGCTCAACTTTATTTTATTATATCTTGAGACAGGGTTTCATTGTGTAGCCCAATCTGGCCTGAAATTCATCCTCTCTCTGCTTCCAAGTTCTGAAGTACCGTCACACCTAGCCTGAGAATCCGTGGTATTGAGTATGGCCCATGGGTCCCTAGTAGAGTGTGCTATGATGACTGGACCTGGTGGTGATCTCCACAGCTCAGACACTGAAAAGACAAAAAAATCTTCCTGAAAATGAACACCTTGACCTGGAGACTGTGTATGGCCCAGAGAATAGGAGCATGGAAAGAGAGAAGTCTACATTGGCCAAATTGAAAAGGTTTATCTCCCTGTTCTTGATACACACACTCTGTTTCTGAGCTATATATCAAGCCAAAGTTTCTAGCTCGCATAGGCAAAGTTGGGAACATCTGCTTGTATGGCCCAGGATCCTGCAGTCACCCAGTGGCTGTCCTTCTCACATCTTCAGTACGAAGCCTTTTTATTCTTTTTTTTTTTTTTTTAAGATTTATTTATTATGTATATAGTGTTCTGTCTGCAGGTATATCTGCAGGCCAGAAGAGGGCACCAGATTTCATTATGGATGGTTGTGAGCCACCATGTGGTTGCTGGGAATTGAACTCATGACCTCTGGAAGAGCAGCCAGTGCTCTTAACTGCTGAGCCATCTCTCCAGCCCAGCCTTTTTATTCTTTTTTTCCCCTTAAACAGTGCTTTGGATAGAATTTGGGGGTGTGCACTGCTAGGGAAGTGCTATAACTCTGAGCCACAGCCACAGTCCCTTACTGGGGGACTCTATGAAGGTGTCCTACTGTTGGACCTCGACTGCAGTCCCTGACTGGGGGATTCTAGGCAAGTGCTCTACTGCTGAGCCACACTCCCAACACCTCAACACCTTGAGTACCTTTTAAATTTGAGCAGAGAAGGCAAGGCCAACAGATCTTTCATGGAACCCTTGGACTTGAGCACATCAAATTAAAAATGAATACAAGCTTCCCCTTCAAAGGAGGAAACTGATTCCACAGCTGTGGAGATAGGATCTTGGATTAATGAGAGAGGAATCTTTAAAAGGGAAATCCATATAAACAAATTCAACAAATTAAGTGACTGCAGAAAAGAAAAGCCTTCTGGGAGGAATGATAAGGGAAAGTGGAATAAACAGCCCAGCAAGGAAAACACAATAACAGAAAATAGGAAAATTAGACAACTTCTGGAATGCTCACACTAGAAATTCCAGAGGAGAAAATGTGTGTGTGTGTGTGCGTGTGTTTGTGTGTCTGTGTGTGTGTAACTTCACACAAGCTAGAGTCATAGGATAGGAGGGACCCTCAATTGAGAAAATGCCTCCATAATATGGGTCTACAGGACATTTGTTTACTTAGTGATAGATGGGAGAGGGCCCAGCCCATTGTGGGTAGTTCACTCCCAGACGGGTGGTCCTCTGTACTAAAAGGCAGGCAAGCTGGGCTAGCCATGAGTAGCAAGCCAGTTAACAGCACCTCTCCAAGGCTGCTGCATCTGCTCCTGCCTCCAGGTTCCCGCCTTGTTTGAGTTCCTGTTGTGACTTCCTTTAATGATGAGCAGAGATGTGGACGCATAAGGGAAAGCAACCCCTTCCTCTGCAAGTTGCTTTGGTCATGGTGTTTTATCATAAAAATGGTAACCCTAACTAAGACAGTGTGTGTGCATGTGTGTGTGTTGTGTGGAGGTCAGAGGACAACTTTGGGCAATCAGTTTTCCTCTTCCATAATGTGGGTCCTGAGGATGGAACTCAGGTCCTCAGGCTGATGGGAAGTATCTTTGCCTACAGAACTATCTTGCTGCCCTCCCTCAGACTCCCCCCCCCCTTTATTTTAAAAATATATTTTTCAAGACAGGGTTTTTCTGTGCAGTCCTGGCTATCCTGAA
>CAJQZJ010032807.1:5336357-5354178 GCA_907164525.1 Lophiomys imhausi
CTGAAACTCATTCTATAGGTCAGAGTGGCCTCAAACTCTGAGATACACCTGCCTCCTGAGATCTGGGATTTAAGGTGTGCACAGTCACCATCCAGCTTCCCTGTCCCCCTTTTAAACAGGATTGAAGAACATGATTCTAGGCTTCAAGGCTGGTGCTTGGATATACAAATGGTAGTTTTCTATACAAGCACTACCACTCATTTAAAAACACTACAGAGAAGGGGCTGGGAGATGATTTAAGTGGGCAAGAGAGCTTGCTTTGCAAGCATGGAGACTTAAGTTCAAATCCCCAACACCCAAGTGAAAAGGCCTTTATGCTATTCATGCAACTCTAGCATTTTGGGGCAAAGACTAGCAGTCCCAAGAGTCCACTGGTAACCCAACCTAGCTGAAACAGCAAGTTCTGACACACTGAGAACTCTTGTCTCAAGGCAGCAAGACTAATACCTGACATCCTGTTCTGAGCTTCTCATGCCCACACATGCCTGGACACTCATGTGCATGTACCCACACATGCACACGCACGTGTGCACACACACACACTATGTAGATACTGTATAACCCACACATACCATGTAGACACTGTATAACACACACACAAATAAATAAATAAATGTAATAAAAATTATAGGACTGTGGAGATGGCTCAGTGGGTAGACCACTTGCTACCGAAGTGTGAGGACTTGAGTTCAGAGAACCAGATCCCACCCAGCTGGACACAGCAGTGTGCTTCTGTAATTCCTGGGCTCCTACTTCAAAATGTGAGACAGAGGCTAGAGAGATGGTTGAGTGGTTAAGAGCACTGGCTGTTCTTGCAGAGGACCTGGGTTCAGTTCCATTACCCAGATGGTGGCTCACAACCACCTGTAGCTCCAGTTCCAGGGTATCCGATATCCTTGTCTAGCCTCTCTGGGCACTGCATGCACACACATGCAGACAAATAGTCATATACATAAAAATAAGTAAATTTAAAAACTATAAAATCATAGGCATTTACTATTGTTACCAGTGTAGGAGCTAGAGCTGGATGTGGTGGTGTACTCCTGTATTGTTAGCACTGGGAGGGTACAGGCGGGAGGATCAGCTTAAGGATAGCTTTGCTACATAGGGAGTTTGAGGCCGGTGGGAAACACATGAGACCCTGTTTCAGAAAATGAAAAGGAAACACCAAACACTAAAACTCAGCACAATGAAAGGAAATAACACAGACTTTTCAATAACACCTGTATATTAATGATCTCAGTCCCCCAATCAAAAGGACAGACTAACAAATGGGAGCAACAAAACAAAAACAAAAAGCCTGGTTCACAGCCAGTTAGATTCCTCAGCTGGTAACATGATTGCCATGTAGGTTTGACTACCTTATTTTAATCACCACAACCCATATTCAAAACCCTGATGTAGTTGGGGAGTCCTAGCTAAATGGTGATAATATGGGAGATGAAACAGCCATCCTGAAGCTCAAGGGCCAGCCGACCTGGGGTATGCAGTGCAGCAAAGACAAGAGACACCCTGCCTCCGCAAGCTGGAGGAAGAGAAGCAACTCCTGAATGTTGTCTCTGACCTGCAGAAGTCCATATGTACACTCATATCCACACTCTCATTAAAAACAGGTTCCATCTCTGTCACCTCTGGGGAATGCATCTTACCATCAAAGTTAGAGGCAAGCTCAGGGTGAAAGGACAGAACTACAAGGACAACAGTCATGCCTAGCATCTGCCACTGAGGACGGGGTGGTGTGCAATGGCCTGGAACTCCCACACTACAAGCACAGAGGATGAGCCTGGTGAGCTTCGGGGTGTCAGACTTCAAGGGTGGGGAGGTGTGCAGCAGCCAGGAGCTCACAGAGAACTTGACCCCAGATGCCCTGCCTAGCCACAACCATCACCCTGACTGTGGGCAACAGCAGCATATATGAGAGGAGTCTCAGCAATGGTCCATTATTTACTGTGCTTCAGAAATGTTGAGTCAGACCAACAACTCATTGCAATGAATATTTACATGTACAGCTGTTTGGGCAAACAATCATTTATATATATATTATATACACATATATACAAAATATATATTATATATATACATTATATCTTGTGTATATACATATATTATATATACATATATATATTATATATATGTATACACACACACACACACACACACACACACACACATACACACACACTATGTGACAGTTTCCAGTATGGAGAGGTGGGAAAGATGGAGGAAAGGGGTGGTGAGTGAGCAGTGGAGAGAGGTGGAAATAGAGACTCGAAGGTGGTGACAGGTGTGAGAAGGTGGTGACAGGTGTGACAGAAGGCTGAGGTGGATGTGGGAACATGTACTTTCTGAGTCGGGCTGACAGTGTGGTGTGCAGCAGCCTAGAACTTGTGTAGAGTCACACCCCCTCACCCCCCAACACACTGCCCAGCCCATGATTGCCCTGATTCTGAGTAACAACAACAGGATGTCTGTAGATCTAGCAGAGCGCGGTCCTGGGCAACAAGATGCAATTAGTAAAGCCCGAGAAACTGGAACGAGGGCTTTTGGGTTGGCACTGCTACTGAACAGTGGTCAGGTAGCCAAAGATGGGTGGAGCCCAGTTGGAGGCACATGGCTCTCTGAGAGACGAGGACTGCCACTTTTTGAGGGGCATGGCTACAGGAGCCACCAGAAAGTGTGAGAATGGGTGAGACACCTCCAAAGACCTTGAGAACCACATCCTATTTAAGGGGCATGGGTGGAGCCCAAGGTCCCCTTTTGAGAGAAGACAAGGTGCTAAGCAGCATGTGCCATTTGCTGACTCCAAGGCCATGCTGACAGAAAAGGTGGGACCTAAAGAGGTGGTGCGCTAACCAGCCCTGAGTCTTCTCGAGTATAGCCAGCCCTGAGGTGGTGAGAACCTGACCGATGGTGAGGAGAGCTATGGCCTCAAATGAAGGTGTGTGTGTGTGTGTGTGTGTGTGTGTGTGTGTGTGTGTGTGTGTACACTCTGAAGCCATGGCGAAAAAATGGTGAGAGACCTTGAAAACAGGCGTGAGGTATGAGGCACAATAGACAGAGGTTCGAAGCAGATAGCACTAGCCCTGAGGTGGTCAAAGTCAGGCAATCAGAAGTCTTGGCAAATAAACTAACGCTTGCTGAAGCACAGGAGGCAGAGTCTGAGAAAGGCCTTGGAGAGAGGCTCCTGCCATGGGCAAGCCCAGTAAGGCTGAGAAAAGTCATGGGAAACAACATCTTTAAAGAGCAAGCTCTGGCTGGCAGAGGAGGGATGGCATAGAACTTGCCCAAGTTCAGTTCCCAGCACCCACCCTTGGCAAGCTCACAACTGCCTGTAACTACACCAGGTAATTCAGCTCCCTCTTCTGGCATGTGTGGGCAACTGCACTCACATTGCCTATGTTCAGACAGATACATATACAAAGACACAAATACAATCTTTTGATAAGAAAACTACTAAGAACAAATGCCGGTGGCTGGAGAGATGGCTCATCAGGCAAGAGCACTGATTGCTCTTCCAGAGGACCCAGGTTCAATTCCAAGCACTCACATGGTAGCTCACGACTATCTGTAACTCCTGTTCCAGGGGATCTGACATCATCACACAGACATACATGCAGTCAAAACACCAATATACGTAAAATAAAAATAAATAATTAAAAAAAACCCAAAACAAATGCTGTTGATGATGTGGACAAAGGGGATTTCTTATCCACTGTTTGTGGAGACATAAACAAGTCCATCACTATGAAAGTCAGCATGGAGATGTTTCAGCAAACTAAAAGTAGATTTACCCTGCAACCCAGCTATACCACTCCTGGGTATTCACACGAGAGGCTCTAAATACACCCAGCACAGGGACATCTGCACTCCAGTGTTGACTGTAGCTCCGCCTTCACAATAGCTACGTTATGCAACTAGGCTGGGTCTCCAAAGACAGAGGAAGTTTTTCAGCCACAAATCAGAATGAAGTCCTGTTATCCTCAGGAAAATGGACATAACTGGAGAAGATCACATTAAGCCAATGAAGTTCATCTTTCTCTGCTTCCCGATTATGAGTGCAATATGACCAGCTGGCTCCAGATTCTACCACCATGCTGGACTGTACTGTGCTTAGCTTCATTCTAATAAAAACATTATATTTATATGTGTGTGTGAGAGAGAGAGAGATAGAGATAGAGAGTGAGAGTGAGAGAGAGAGAGAGAGAGAGAGAGAGAGAGAGAGAATGCACATGTACATTTTCAATAGCGTGTATGGAAGTTAGGACAACTTATGGGAGTTGTCTCTCTTTCACAGTAGGTCCCCAGAATTGAACTCATATCCTCAGGTTAGGCAGCAAGCATCTTTACACGGGGTCCCGTTTTACCAGTTCCATCCTAAGGATTTTAAACCAGACTTGGATGCCGTTTTGAACATGTGTGCTGTGAACCTATCATCTCTATTGAACTTAATCTTCTGAAACTCTCTGTCCCCATTTAACACTAACTCCCACCTTCCACTCCACCCGGCCCCTGGGACCCACCAATTGTCTGCTTTCTGGTGCTATGAGTTTACTCACTCTCAAGACCTCACGGAAGTGGAATCAAATGAGATCTGTCCTTTTGTAACTGGCTTTGTGTGTATGTGCAGTATGTATGCCTATAAATGTGCAAATGTTCACGTGCACTCATGTGTGCAGAGGCCAGAGGTTGATTGACTTCAGGTGTCTTCCTCAGTAATTACTCTCCACCTTAGTTTTTTTGCAACAGGGTCTCTTCCTGAATCTGGAGCTCACCAGTTTGGATAGATTGGATGGCCATGAAGCCCCTGTCTCTGCCTTCCAAAAGATGGGATTACAGGTGCATGTACCATGCCTAGCTTTTTACATGGGTGCTGGGCTGCAAGATCAGGTCCTCATGCTTGTCTGGCAAACACTTTACCAACTAAGTATATCTTCAAAGTCTCCATGGCCTTGAACTCACTATGCATTCAAGGATGGCCTTGAGCTTCTGACCCTCCCAGTCTTTGCTTCCAGAGCGCTGGGGTTACAGTCCTGTGTCATTGTCCCCATCCAAATGATCAACTCAATGAACTTTATGAAAACCATTACTTGATCTTCACTTCCCTAGGCAGCAACAACTCACATATTTTGTGGAGTAACTCATCCCCAAACTATGTATTCTAGAAAGAGACAAACGCAAACTCAGTGGGAAATGGCTTTCATCATCATCAAAATCAGCTGGGCCAGGCTGCATTGTTTGCATTCTTAGATAGAAAATCACTTTTAGCATGCCCATCCCCTCCCTTCTCATTCCTCATGCTCCAGCAAAAGTGGCGAGAAAAAGACAGTTTGAAACCAAAAGCAAAGAGATAGACTCCCATGGGTGTAGACTGGCTCTGTTTGTGTACACTAGGGAGGCAAAGGTCAATTGCAGTTCTTGTTCCTTAGGAGCTGTCCATGTTGTTTAACGTTTTAGCCACAGAAACCAGATGGTGGCTGGTGAACATCTACAAAGAGAACTGATGCCCTCTTCTGGCAAGCAAGGGTACAGACAGACAGAGCGCTCTTGTTTAAAAAAAAAAAAAAAAAAAAAAAGATGCCTCCATAACATTGGCATGAAGGCACACTGAATGCTGTGCTGAGAAATGTCTGAAAGCTTGTAATGTTTTATTTGGTCAGCATACCCATAGCTGCTTTTAAACAGTTTCAAGTGCTTGCTAGCTTTCCAAAAGTTTTTGGTCAAGGAGAGTAGACAAGGGACACTTTTATCAGAAAATGATGGTACTGGGGCTGGTTTTGGAAGAGTGCTAGTGTATCATGTATGAAATTCTGTGTATAAACCTGGTATTGTAATCCACATTTGTAATCAGTCTCTGCGCCAGTCAGCCTCTCTCTGTGTCTGTCACTGTCTTTATGTCTGTCCCCTCTCTGTGTGTCAGTCTGTCTCTGTTTCTGTCTTTGTCTGTCTTTCTGTCTCTCTGTGTCTGTCTATGTGTCTGTATGTCTCTGATCTGTGTCTGTCTGATGCTTTTTCTCTCTTTATCTTTCTCATTGTCTCTCTCTCTCTGTCTCTCTATATCTGTCTGTCTGTCTCTCTGTCCCTCTATTTGTTAGTCTGCCTATCTCTTTTTCTGTCTCTTTGTATTTCTTTCTGTCTTATCTCTGTCAGTCTGTCTCACTGCCTGTCTGTTTGTCTCTCTCTGTTGGTCTGTCTGCATGTCTGTCTTTCTGTGTCTGTCTGTCCTGTCTCTGTCTTTGTGTCTGTTTCTGTGTCTGTCTGTATCTATCTGCCTCTCTCTCTATTTGTCTCTGTCTGCCTCTCTGTCTTTCTGTTTTTGTCTGTCTGTCTGTCTCTGTCTTTCTGTGTGTGTCTGTCTCTGTGTCTGTCTGCCTCTGTTTCTGGGTCATGTCTCACTTTCTGTTGGATTATGACTTTGTTTCTCTTTATGTCTGTCTATGCTTTATCTCTCAGTCTGTCTCTCTGACATTCTTCCATCTCTGTCTGTCTATCTCTGTTTCTGTCTATGTGTGTATCTGTCTCTGAGTCTGTCTGTCTCAATATCTGTGTCTCTCTATATCTGTATGCCTGTTGGTCTCTGTCTGTTCCTCTGACCCTCTGTCCATTTGTCTGTCTATTTCTATCTATCTCTGTGGATTTCTGTTTGTGTCTGTCTTTCTCTGTGTCTATTTGTTCCTTTGTCTGTCACTCTTGTCTTGGGTCTGCCAGTCTGTCTTTATGTCTGTCAATCTATCTCTATCCCAATGTCTGTTGCTTTATCTGTATCTCTCAGTATCTGTCAGTGTCAGTCTGAATTTCTGTCTTTCTGTGTCTTTTTGACTGTCTGTGTCTGTCTGTCTCTGTCTCTGTATGTCTCTATCTGTCTGTCTGTCTGTGTCTCTGCCTATCTATCTGTCCCTGTGTTTGTCTATCTCACCCTGTGTCTGTCTGTCTCTGTCAGTTTGTTCCTGTGTCTGTGTCTTCCTGTTTCTCTCTATCCCTGTGTCTTTCTATTCATCTGTCCTGGTTAAATGTCTGTCTTTCTTTCTCATTGTCTGTCTGTCCTAGTGTGCATCTGTCCACCTCTTCTGGAATCCATCTGTCCTGGTGTCCATGTGTCTAGCAGTCCTGGTGCCAGTCTTTCCAGCTGTCAATCTGTCCTGCTGTCTGTCAGTCTCACTGTCTGCCTGTCTCACTGTCTTTCCATGCCTGTCTCTACCTGTCTGTGCCTTTTCTGCCTATCATCTCTGTCTTTGTCTCTGTTTCCCCTTAGTATCTGTCTGTCTTGGTTTCTGTGTATGTGTGTCTGTCTATGTGTCTGCCTCTGCCTCTGTCTGTCTCTGTCTCTGTCTCTCTCTCTCTATGTCTGGCTATTTGTGTGTTGCTGTCTGTCTGTCTCTGTCATTCTGTCTGTTGTCTCTGTCTTTCTGTCCTTATCTGTTTGTGTCTTTCTGTCTGTCAGTCTATATGTTTGTCTCTCTGTCAGTCTTTGTTAGTCTGTCTGTCTCTGTCAATGTCTGTTTGTCTGTCTATCTCTGTTTCTGTTTGTATGTCTTGTCTCTATGTCTGACTGTTTCTGTCTGTCTCTCTGTCTCTTTCTGTGTCTATCTCTCTATGTCCCTGTTAGTCTCTGTCTCTGTGTGTTTCTCTCTCTGTGTCTCTGTCTCTCTGTGTATCTGTCCCTGTCTCTCTCCCTCTCTGTATCTTTCCCTCTTTGTCTCTCTTCCTCTCTGTCTTTCATATACGCACAGGTACAGTCAAACACAGACAGACAGACAGATAGACAAACACACACACACACACACACACACACACACACACACGCACTGGCATGCACAGGGTGGAGAAGGAGAGAGAAAATAAACCTTCTTATTCAAGTTAAAATCCATAGAACAGTAGGAAAATATGTTAGAAAGGTCCCTCTGTGGTAGAATTTTCAGCGGTTCACTGGCTGCTTTTCTAGTTATCAGGTAGGGAAAAAACCCAAGGTCTTTAATACCTGCTAAGATCTGAGATGGAAGCAGATCTAAGAGTTTGACTAGAAACTTTCCAAGAGCAGAGACTTATAGAAGACAAGCTCTGATGCGGGTGAAGGATTAGAACTGACAGGAAGACCTGGAGTGGGAAGAGAAGATGAGAGTCTGACACAGTGAATGTGACCCACATGATCTAACCTGTTTTCATCTTCTGAGACATGGTGTTACATCATCCAGGCTAGCCTTGAACTCACTATGCAACTAAGTATGACTTTGAATTATAATCTTCCTGCCTCCACCTCCCCAGTGCTGAGATTATAGGCATGTTCCATTGTATGCAGATTCTGTGGTGCTAATGGAACCAGGCTTCATGCATGCAAGACAAGCACACTCCTGACTGAGCTGCACTCACAGCTCCCACACAGGCCTCTTGCAAAGATGGGTGGGTCCCAGGATGACATTCACCAAGACACTGAGTTCCGAGATGGTTGTGAGCTCTGCGAGCTGGGGCAGGATCCCAGCGGCCACCACATGATGGATGTACACTTTGCACCCCTCAGTGAGGTAGAACAGGGCCCAGCAGGTATGTGAGAGGATCTCGCCACCATGATGCAGCAGGACCCGAGAGAGGGCAGGTAGCGTCTGCTTCACAGCCTCCTCAGAAGGGTAAGGGTTTTTGTCTTGGCATAAGTTGGACAAAGTCCACGTGTTCTGAAGAAATGTGATCTCTGATGAGACACCAAGGAGACAAAAGTAAATTCCCTGCCCATCCCCAATCGATGCTATTAATTAATGCAGACCAAAGCTTTTGAGCATCGAAAGAACTCCTTTCAGGCAGTGATATGTGTCAGGGACAAATACAGTGAGCTTTATATTTAAATATGTTAATTCATATAGTTTCTCTGTATTCCTCACAACACCTTTTCCCACTCTGTTCAATGGATAACTTATTTTATTTTTGTTTATGTGTACAGTCTGCGTTTGCTTATGTGTATGTGTGTACACATGCTCATGAGGGCCAGAAGATGGAATGGATTTCCCTGTCCCTTGGAGCTGGAGTTATGGGCACTTGCTGTCCACCTGCAATGGATGCTGGGGACCGAGCTCAGGTCTTATGAAAGAGCAACAGGTGCTCTTCACTACTGAGCCATCTCTCCAGTCCCTTACCATAATGGCTTAAGTGTACTTACTTCATGACATGCATGTGGTGGTCACGAGGACAACCTTGGTGTCAGTCCTCACCTTCCACTTTAATCCTGTTTGCAACAGGGTTTCTTTCCTTTGTGTTTCACTCTGGGTTTATGTATACCAGTCTTGCTAGCCAGAAAGCTTCCTGAGAGTCTCCTGTTTCTGCCTCCCACTTCACTATCTGAATACTGGGGTTACAGGTGTGTGCTACTAACCTGGTATTATGTGGGTTCTTGGGATTTGGACTCAGGTCCTCACACTTGCACTGTAAGTGCTTTTCCCACAGACCAATCTTCCCAGCCCTTGGTTTCATTTTTCACTGACAACAAAACAATCAAGCATCTGAGTGTAAAAGCACAGGTCTATAATCTCAGTCATGGTGGACACAGGGTGGACATGTGAGGCCACCAGGCTGCATATTGAGTCCAAAGTCAGCCTGGGACACATGAAGACTATGTCAAAAACAACTCAGAAATTACTTAGTCTTCTTGCCATCTATAACTCTATTGGCCTGCAATAATCATTCATATATATATATATTATATATATATAATAAATGCACATTATATGTGGTATATAATGTATGTGATAAATAATATATATTATATATAATATATATATATATCTTCCAGGATATTGTGTATGTTAAGCAAGTATGCTACCACTGAGCTACATCCCTATTTATTTTTTTTTGTTTTGTTATTACTTCAGGTTACCTCTCCATTACAGTTTACAGTGTCTTCTTTCCACCCCTCCCAGTCCCGCCCTCCCACCCTCTACCCCTATCCCTTCCATCCCACTCCTCTGGAGTGGAATGTCCCTACCTAACAGTCCCCTGTCCCATTTCAGCAGTCATATGATGGCCAAGAGCCTCCTCATATACTGGGACATATAAGGCAGCACCACTAGGGCAAAATATCTCACTGACAGGAAAAAAAAGTCTTTGTTCATGTTCGCTTTGGTGCATTCGTTATAGCATAGTTATCCTGTACTATATGGTTAAAATCCGACTATAAGTGAATAGATGCCATGTGCATCCTTCTGGGTCTGGGTTAGCTCACTCAGGATGAGCTTCTCTAGTTCCATCCATTTGGCTGCAAATTGCATGATCTTGTTGTTTCTGATAGTTGAGTAGTATTCCATTGTGTAGATGTTCCACAGTTCTTTAATCCATTCTTCTTTGAGGGACATCTGGGTTGTTTCCAGTTTCTAGCTATTACAAATAAGGCTGCTATGAACATAGATGAGGAACCTTGTGATTTGGTGAGGAATTATTTGGATGTATACCCAAAGTGGTATGGTTGGGTCCTATGGCAGAGCTACATCCCTATTCGTTTTAAAAAAAAAGTTTTATTTTTCTTTGTGTATGCATGTGTGTATAAATGGCATGTTGGTACACATGGAGGCCAGAAAAGGGCATCTGATTTCTGGGAGCTGGAATTACAGTCTGTTATGAGTCACCTAATGGGGGTGCTGGGAACTGAATTCAGATCCTCTGGAAGAGCAGCAAGTGCCCTTGACCCCTGACACATCTTTCCAATTTCATCTCTAGTCCTTTATACTTTTTATTTTTTGGAATGGTGCTGCTAAATTGCCCAAGGAAGACATGAACTTGAGATCCTTCTGCCTTAGCTTCTCAGGTAGCAGGGATTACAGGCCAGCTCTGTTAAGCCTGGCCACACCCATTTTCCTTCCCTTTTTTCTATGTTTCTTTGAGACAAGGATTTACCATATAGCTCAGGCAGTTTCATTTCATTTTTTTTTAAATTGCACTTATGTGAATGTGTTTGTGGCATGGTGTCCTGCAGAAGTCAGTTCTCTCCTTTCACCATGTGGATTCTGAGGATTGAACTCAGGCCCTCAGGTTTGGCTGCAAGCACCTTCACTCATGGAGCCATTTTGTCGTCCCAGGCCTCGAACTCTTGACAATCCTCAGCCTCAGCCTAAGCCCTGTGCTCTGACATATTTCTGATCTTTTAAGATTATTCTTCTGCTCAGAGAGTAGTTGTGCAAGCCTTTAATCCCAGCCTTGGAGAGGCAGAGACAGTGGATCTCTGAGTTTGAGGCCAGCCTGGTCTACAGAGGGAGTTCCATGGCAGAAAGAGTTCCTCTCTCAAAAAAACAAAAAAAGAAAAGTCATTATTTTGCTTTGCTGGTGGGTCTTAATGTTTTTCTCTCCTAGATATTCTGCACCAGGGATCTCCGTGATTAGTGTGGAAACAGAATCTGAGGCCATCAATCTCCACCCATCCAATCTTCCCTTGACAACTCTCCAGCCACTACCCCACTTCTATTCTTCGGAGTAGGTGAGGCAGTATCCCCCTATGAAGCTGCACCCTGACCTTCCACTTCACTCTGTATCCCAGGGTGAGCATGCACTTGCCATAATTCTGCTGAGGCTTCTTGAGTGCTGGGGTCACATGTGAATACCACCATACCCAACTTTCTACCTGATGTTTGCACTTTGGAGGCCCAAGGGCCTGACTTCCCAGACCTGCTTCCCACTCTAGGTCAGGGGTTGGCAACACATTCCGTAAAGAGTCACACAATGAGAGTTTTTAGCCTCTTGTCTCACGTTTTTTTTTTTTTTTTGTGTGTGTGGGTATTCAAATGTGTCCTCTTGGGCTGGACATGTGGCTAAGTTGCTAGAATGCTTGCCTAGCTTGAATGAAGCCATGGGTCCCATCCTGGTTTTGGTGGTGTACACCTATAATTCTAACACTGGTTGATGAAATTGAGGCAGGGAGAACAAGTTCAAGGCCATTCTTGACGATATAGTGAGTTTGGGTTATGGTGTGTATCTGAGACTCTGTTTTAAAAGAATAAGGAGGAGGAGGAGGAGGAGGAGGCGGCGGCGGCAGCGAGATGGTTCAGCCAATAAAGAAAGTTGTTGTAGCCGGGCAGTGGTGGTGCACGCCTTTAATCCCAGCACTTGGGAGGCAGAGGCAGGCGGATCTTTGCGAGTTCGAGGCCAGCCTGGTCTACAAATTGAGTCCAGGACAGCCAGGGCTACACAGAGAAACCCTGTCTCGAAAAACCAAAAAAAAAAAAAAAAAAAGATAGTTGTTGTTAAGTGTGACAACCTGAGTTCAATCCCTGGTCCTTACAGTGGAATGGGAAATCTACCCCTACAAGTGCATATATATGTGCATACACACATGTGCACAAGCACTCACACTCTCTTACACACACTCACACAAATACACACTAAATTAAATATAATAAGCACATGAATTAAATAAACAAATAGACACAACTGGTATGTGTGTGGTATGTGTGTTGAAATAATGTTGAGCAGGTGGGGGATGGCTTTGTGGGAAATTACTTTGTCTCCGAGTTCTGCACTGTCGCCTACAAATGGAAGAGAGCATAAGAAAAAAGATGCAGGCACACACGTTTGAGCCCAGCATTCAGGAAGCAAAGGCAAATTCATTTCTGTGAGTTTAAGGCCAGCCAATCTACATAGTGAGTTACAAGCCAGCTTGGGCTACATCTCAATCCCCTCTCCTCAAAAAGTAGACAGGGAGAAACTCAAAATGGGTGTCTAACTTTTAAAGTTTATACATAATGGGACCGGAGAGATGGCTCAGTGGTTAAGGGTACACACTGTTTTTATAGTGTATCTGAGATCGTTTCCTGGTACATATGTCAGATAGCTCACAACTGCCTCTAACTCCAACTCCAGGAGGACCTCACTCTCTTTTCTGGACTCAGTGGGCATCTGTACTCATGTGCATGTACCAACACACATACACATATATGCATATAAGAAAACACTTAAGAAGTCTGTGTGTAATCCATTTAGATGACTCAGTGGACAAAGGCACTTGAAGCTGAGACTGATGACCTGAGTTCAGTTCCCAGTTCAATTCCAGTTCAATTCACATGGTAGAAGGGTGACCCAGTTTCTAATAGTTGTCCTCTACCTCCAGAGACATGTGATCTGTGGCATGTATACAACCACCACTCCCACCTCAAATAAATAAATGTAGTTTTTTTTGTTTGTTGAGACAGGATTTGTGTGTGTGTGTGTGTAACCATGGCTATCCTGGAACTCACTCTGTAGACCAGGCTGGCATTGAAATCATTATGGTTCTGCCTCCCAAGTGCTGGGATTAAAGGCGTGTGCCACCACACCTGGCCATAAATGTAATTTTTTAAAGTTTATACAGAAGATGAGAGACTAAAACTCAGTTTGAGGTATTTGGCACGTAGATAGAATGGAAGTGTACTAGATCCTTGGCTTTCCTAGGTGATTGGTGGGTGCACATACGCAATGTCACAAGCAGGCACCACACAGCTGCCATTGTTCTGAGCAGAGACCATGAAAACAGAATGAAGACAGCCAGCTTTGCTTTGCCTAGGCTTCCAGTTGATTGTAAGCACTAGCTACACTTCATATCAATGCTCTTGGAAAGACTGAGGTTGGTAGAGAACACCATTTCCCCAAAGAATGTTGGCAAGGAACATTTACTTCCAAATGGAGTTCAGAACAGACTCTGGGGTCCACAGAAGGGAGAGATCAGCCATGAGAAATTTTGCCCTGTATACTAATGTTTTTTTTTTAAAAAAAGATTTATTTATTTATTATGTATACACTGTTCTGTCTGCATGTACGCCTGCACGCCAGAAGAGGGCACCAGATCTCATTGTAGATGGTTATGAGCCACCATGTGGTTGCTGGGAATTGAACTCAGGACCTCTGGAAGAGCAGTCAGTGCTCTTAACCTCTGAGCCATCTCTCCAGCCCCACTACTGTCTTTTTGAGATGGGTTTGTATATGTTGTCCTGGCAGAGATCCACCTGCATTCTGCCTCCTGAGTGTTGTGGTAAAAGGTAAATTATGTCATGTCTACCCATTTTTTTATTGCTATTTTTAAATTTTTAGACAGGGTTTCACTGTGTAGCCCTGGCTGACTAGACTATGTTGGCCTCAAACTTACAGAGATCCACTTGCCTCTGCCTCCCAAGTGATGTGATTAGAAGTCCAAATGTTCATGTCTGGTCATTTGCTTGTTTGTTTGTTTGTACGATAGGGTCTTGTTATATGTAGGACACTGGCCTCAGACTCACTATGTAGCCAATACTGGACTGTTGACTGTCCTGTCTCAACCTTGCCTAGTCTTTAATATACCAACCTTTTACAAAACATTTGTGTTTGTGTGTCTGTGTGTGTTCATTTATATGCACATACATGCCACAGTTTGCACTTGGAGGTGAGAGGACTATTTGTAGGAGTCAGTTCTCTATTTCCATGATGTGGGTTCTGAGGCTAGAACTCAGCCCATCAGGCTTGGTGACAAGTGCCTTTTGCCCCCTGAGTCATCTTAATTGTCGCGAATAAACCAACCTCTTCTGTTTCACATTTATTTATTTTTTATTTTATGGGTGCACTTTGCCTGCATGTATGTATATGTACCATGTGTGGGGCTAACACATGAAGAGGCCAGAAGTTACAGGAGTTACAGGTGATTGTGAGCCTCCACCAGGTGGGTGATGGGAACCGATCCCAGGTCTTCTGCAAGAGCAGCCAGTGCTCTTTACATCAGAACCCATTTCTCTACCCTGTTTTGAGACTGTCTCACTATGTAGCTTTTTCTGGCCTGGAAATTGCTCTGCATCTCAGGCTGGCCTCAAATTCAGTATGTAGCCAGGAGTGTTCTTTAATTCCTTATCCTCCTGCCTCCACCTTCCAAGTACTGGGATCAGAGGTGTGCACCACCGTGCTCAGTTTTATATAGTCTTGGGGATGAAACCCAACATCTCTTGCATGCTAGGCAAACACTGTAACAACCAAGCTATATCTCCCCAGGTCCAGTATATGAATGTGATACTCTAGAAGTCTTGGTGTGTACCATTAGTTACCAAGGCTAAGCCTAAGTCACACCTACCATTCAGTCTTGTTAGTTTCCTATTTGCCCAAGTAAAACAAACCCAACAACTGTCTTCCTGAGTCATTTTCTAAGTGGTTGTTTGGCTGAGCAGTGGTGGCACATGCCTTTAATCCCAGCTCTTGGGAGGCTTAGGGAGGTATACTCTGAGTTTAAGGCTAACTTGATCCACAGAGCAAGTTCCAGGACAGCCAGGACTACACAGAGAAATTTGAAAGACAAACATCAAGAATAAGAATAAGAATAAGCAGAATAATCATAAGAAGAAGAAGAGGAAGAAGAAGAAGAAGAGGAGGAGGAGGAAGAAGAAGGAGCACCTGCATCAGAGTGGTTATTTTGTATTTTTTTGGATATTTCAGTCTCAGAAGTTCCTGGAGATCTAAGTGTTCACTCAATGGATTAAAGCTTCTCTGAACTCAAAAACTATTAATAATAGGTTGGTATTAACTTGTCAAAATCCCAAGGGGTCCAATTCAGTTCTCCCCCCAGATAGCATTTGTATTCATTTCAGCCAGGAACAGGGGCTTCCAAGTCTTTAGCACTAACTCCCTTCCTTGGGTTTTCCCATAGTATACAGGGTATAGAGTACTAACCTCCCAGACCACACTGGACTTTTCAGGGAATAGATCTCATGCAAAGCTCAGGAAACTCTGTCTCTGTCTCTATCTCTCCATATATCTCCAGCTATGTCATATATATATATTTGAATACACACACACGATCTTATTGATTTTCATAGGAAAAATAGACTTCTAAGGTCCTGGATTATGTAAGAATAAACACATACTACAAAGGCCAAAGATTCATTTTGAAACATTCTCATATAGCCCAGGTTGGCTTCAAACTCACTGCAAAGAATGATCTTGAACTTTTAGTACTCCCTCCCCTACCTCCAAAATTCTGGTCCTTTGGACAGAAACCACCATTCCTGGTTTATGTGATGTTGGGGATGGAACCATGGACTTCACACATGCTCCTTTCCCAGACTACTTTGGCTGTTCTGAAACTCACTTGGTAGACCAGGCTGGGCTTGAACTCAAGATGATTCTCTTACCTATGTCTAGAAAGTACTGATATTATAGGCAAGCATTACCATGCGTTGCTTTGTTTTTGTTTCCTTTGTGTGCATGTGTGTCTATGTGTGCATATACTGGCAGAAGCCTGAGGTCAATGTTGAGTGTCTTCTCGATTTCTCTCCCCCTTATTCTTTTTGAGACAGGGTCTCTAACTGAACCAGGATTTCATGGATTAGGCTGGAATAGTTGGCTAGCAAATCCCATGAATCAAGTTGTCTTTACTCTCCTAGAGCGAGAATTACAAGCCAACACCACCACACTGGATGGAGATTAAACTTGGTCCTCATACTTGTTCCCCAGTCCTTGCTGTTGTTTGAGCAAGCTCTCAGGGACCCAAGGCTGGCCTCAAGTTATGACCTTGAATTTCTGGTCCTCCTGCCTCCACCTCCAAAGTGTTAGGATTACAGCTATGCACCAGTGCATGGAGCTCTGAACGTATCTTTGAAGCAGAAGCCATTGAGGCCCAAGGCTGTAGGACCTGGGATGAGAAAATGTTCCTGTGAAGCTTCCTGCTTTATTATGTGCTACGTCATCAAATTCTACTTCTAGGGCTGGAGAGATGGCTCAGAAGTTAAGAGCACTGACTGCTCTTCCAGAGGTCCTGAGTTCAATCCCCAGCAACCACATGGTGGCTCACAACCATCCATAATGAAATCTGGTGCACTCTTCTGGCCTGCAGGCATACCTGCAGACAGAACAAACACTGTATATATATATATATATATATATATATATATATATATATATATATATATATATATATATATATATAATAAATCTTAAAAAAAAATTCCACTTCTACTCTCAGTCTCTGGCCTTGGTTTTGAGTTTTGAACCAGCTCATTCCCCACTAGGTATTTATCAGGGGTTGGGGTACGTGCCAAGAAATCAAATATAATAAAGACCCCCCCCCAGCACACTGCATGTCCACACCCCCTGATGCCTTAGTGCACTGAGGAAAGTGCCTTACTGGCTACATTTCAAAGGGCCCACACTGCCAGCTCACACATGGTCAGATGTGGGGAATACAGGAATTCAATCAGGGGCTCTATGGCACCCTGGTTCATCATAGCTTGTGTCTGCTCTGAAGTTCCTTAGGCAATGTTGGTGAGAGCCCATGCTGCCTTGAACTTAAAGTGGGGGAGAAGTGCTACTTTCAGGAACTCTACCAGCTTGGGAATGAACCCTGACTGGATAATCAATTTTACAAGAGGGTTACTCTCCTGAGTTAAGATTTCCCTGTGCAATGACAAAGAGTGGAGAATGTCACAAGGGACGTGTGGAAAAACTCCCTTAGACATGCTCTTAACATTCCTATCTGTTGTTTTCAATACTGAAACTTGAACCCAGGGCCTCATACATGCTAGACAGGTGCTTTTATATGAACCACACCCCTAGGCCCTTACTCGGGGATTCTCAGCAAGTGCTCTGCCACTGAGCCACACTCCAGCCCCTCACTGGGGGATTCTAGGCAGGTGCTCTACCACTGAGCCACACCCCAGCCCCTCACTAGGGGATTCTAGGCAGGGGCTCTACCACTGAGCCACACCCCAGCCCCTCACTGGGGGATTCTAGGCAGGTGCTCTACCACTGAGCCACACCCCAGCCCCTCACTGGGGGATTCTAGGCAGGTGCTCTACCACTGAGCCACACCCCAGCCCCTCACTTGGGGATTCTAGGCAGGTGCTCTACCACTGAGCCACACCCCAGCCCC